>JAMPIV010005224.1:0-116185 GCA_024509875.1 Oreohelix idahoensis | reverse complement strand
ATGAACCTGTGCTTTCTTTTGGTCCTTTCCAGGGGTCCAATGATGTCGACAGCAACCCGTTCAAATGGAGTACCCACTATTGGCATTTGCCCCATAGGTACTGGGGGTGTCAAGTGCTTTGGTGCTACCCGTTGGAGGATTTCACGTACCTGATAATGTCAGAGTTCATTCCTGGCCACCAATAGTGGTTTTTTATTCGCTGAATAGTGGCGTTTTGTCCCATATGTCCGCTAAAGGGAAGAGAGTGCCCCATTTCTAAGATCTGGCTTCTGTACTGCGTCGGTACTAGGAGCTGGTTATTCCCCGTGTCCGGGTTGCCCATTCTACGATACAATACGCCATCCTTAGAAAAGATGTCTCCGTTGTGTCTGGGGTCCTTAGCAGAGCTCCAGAGTAGGGTCCTTTTGTTGCGCCTCCTTCAGTTCGTTCGGCAACAAATTTGGTGCAGGCTCCCTCTCCTTCTTGGCTTGCCCTCTTGTGGTTACCGCTGCCACAATCGGCTCCTTTGGTCTCCCAATAAACACATATCTACATCTCAGGATAACTGGGTAGATAGGATCATCCATAATGGCCGCTTTAATAACACCTCTGACAAAATCAGAGTGTATTTCTACCAGTGCGATAGGAAGCGTCCTGGGTGCATCACTCCTGAAAACTCCACTAAGTTTGACGGTTTCCTCTGTCTCCTGACCGGGTTTGACTAGGTGCCTAGCGACAATACAATCAAAACTTAATCCAGTGTCAAAAAGACAAGTAGTAGAGGTACCGTTCAAAATTACAGTTTCTCGAGTTGAGGGTCGGTCCCCCTCAGGTTGAGAATCACTGACATTGACTCTGCCTTTCGAGGCTGTATGCAAACATCCGATGCGGTTTGGACCGGTTTGTTTGCCCTGATCAGACGTTCCTGGTGTAGGGGTCTTCCCTTTTCCTTGACCTTGGTGGCCGCGCTGCCACGTAGGCTTGGTGGGTTGATCAGAATTGTTGTTAGGGGGGTATGGGGTTTTGTAGAATTTCGATTTATCCTGGGGTGGTCTCTGGGTATTATTTTCTCGTTGGTTATAATTCTGAGAGGAATTAGAGGAATAGGATGACTGCTCTAGATTTTGTTTACGAGATGGCTCATCTGTGGGTTTACGTTTTGTGCTGGGAAGTTCGGCCATTGCATTGGTATAGCGTTCTGCCTTATTGAGTATGTCTTCAAGCCTGACTGCGCCCTGTTCAGCCAAAAATCTACGGGTTTCGTTTGACAAAGTTGACTTTATCTGTTCCACAAGAACAAGTTCAAGTAGTCCCTCATATGTAAGAGGTAGGTCAGATAATTCAATGCACTTTGTCAAATAGCCCGTGAGACGTGAAGAGAACTGCGGGAATGTTTCCGTGCTCTCTTTCCGGCTGTTTCTGAACATTTGCAGAAATTTTCGGGTGGTCATCTCAAACCGCTCTAGCAAGGCCTTTTTCAGCATGTCCTAATCATGTTGGTTGGTTCCCAGCTTTGTATATACGTCATAAGCAGTACTTTTCAGTGACGTTGAGAGTTTAAGTGCCCAGCGGGAACTCTCCAACCCATACAGATTTGCGAGCCTCTCGAATTTTTCTAGATAGCTGTCAATTTTCTCATTGGGACTAGGAAAAGACTCTAAAGCAAAAAACATCGCAGTTAATAGGGCAGACTGAGTGCTGGAGAGATCCATTGACTGCGACTGGGGCGAAGACGGCTCTCCGTTATTCGAAGTAGAGACGCCCCGACTCTCTAAAGCCTTAAGCGCCAATTCATGCTGTCTTTCCTTGTCTCTCTCTTCGCGTTATCTCTCCTTCTCTCTTTCCCTGCGGGCGTCCATCTCTGCCTCAATTTTCTTCTGCTCCAATTGACGATCGTCCGCTTCTTTCTTCCTAGCTTCTGCCTTCTCTTCCGCTTCCTTTTTCTCTTTTTCTTCTCTCAGTTGGTCCGCGTCATATCTTTCAAGTTCTTTGTTGACAAACAGGTTCGCGGCTTCTCCTTCTAATCCTGAGTCCTTCGCCTCCTGTCTCAAAATGGATCTTATCCTAATTCTCTCTGCCATACCAAAGAACTGAATGCTTCTAAGACTAGAGAATAGTAAGATGGAACAAGAAGGGGAAGAAACTCGGAACCGCTACGAGAAAAACCAAAGTAAAAATTTACTTGAGTTACCTCCTACCTTAAATGTGTTAACTTATCGCTGCTATTATTGTCACTTAAGACTCTTAACGCAAGCGACTATGCCACTAAAATGGTAAGTTACACTAGAAAAGAATCTACTCTTACTAACAGTAGAGAAAAAATTTATATTAAAACAATTTAAAGGAAAAAAAAAATTTTTCCTGAAATTTTAATTCTCCACTACAAAAAACTCCCCCTGAAGTCAATTATATGAGAAGAGACGTTGTTAACTAGACTTAAAAAGTCAGAACAAGGCGTCTTTAGCTAAGCTCAACTCTTTTAACTTCAAAACCCTTTAGTGACTGTAAAACAATCACGCAATCCCAGCAAATCTTATAAAGAAAAATGTAATGTTTCTCTGCCAGAGAATAATTTAAATAACAACTATTTTTGTTTATCCGTACTTTCTACTGCTGTGGAAAGAAAACAACCTGTAAATATGCTGTGTGGACGACCCAAATACTAAAAAGCGTTGTCTAGGGGTGTAATTACTTATTTATTTATTTCCCTAAATCACAAAGACAGATCACTCACACTCTATCTAGTTAGACCCAGACTTAGATCAGACTCAAAATATCTTTATCCCGGCTATGCGAATGCCTCAAATGTAGCTCAAGATGCAGAACCAGCCCACAAATATGTGTGCATCAAATGTATCTCAAAATTATCCCGGCGAGCCAGCCAAATATTGTCGTAAATTTATTTTGAGAGAAAGAGTCTAGAAATAGTAGTCCGGTTTAGAGTGTAGAATGATGATGAAAACTCAGTGATAGAAATGTATAGATTTAAATATGATGCTCCACAGAGTGCTGGAGGAGAGTAAAGACAGACTTATTTACGACAAATCGTTTCTCTCAATCTTCTCTTCCACTCTCCTGGTCAAACAATTATTTGCCAGTTTTCCAGACACACGTCTGCGCTCACACCGATTTGTTGCTTCAAACACTCAGACGACGTGGATACAGCTATATTAAACAAATAGGGAATTTTTGGGCTTTTGGGTATTCCAACACAGTCCGATATAAGTTTATGATGTTTATTAACCGTAAAGATCAAATCACAAAAAAACAATATCAAGTGTTACATAAAATTATCATAAGTACAGAAAAATGCAAATAACAAGGTAGGGAGGGGGTGAAGAAGATTGGTATCGACTAAGCCCTTTCCGCTTGTATTAGGCAAAGATAAACCCAGTCTCAAGATAGATAGTTATCAGGAACATAGGAAAGTTAACCCAACAGTGAATTTAATTACTCTGAAAGAGGTGTTACAATATTAGTTATGGTGGTAGACAAAAAAATACTGTTATCCCAACTGGTGTATTCCCTTTACTAAGCAAAGGAAAAAAGGGGGGGGGTGAAACAGAGTTAACAAATTATCCCACTAAAGGAACAATGCCGGGTATACAGAAAACGTATTACTCGGTAGGCAAGTTAACAAATGGTTTTTGCAAAAAAATAAATCTCCTGTCATTCATGCACACTGTGCGGATCCACACTCATATATACTCACACACTTACCGAGTTGCAGCATCAGACAATCCCTAGAATGATAAACACACAGATTAAACTCTTGACATGTGAAACTGTCTAGCACTTCTATGTCCCGCACCAGATATTGCGAGTTTTTACGGAGAGAGCAAATATTCCCGCTTATCGCCGGACTTGAAGTTTAAAGAGTTCTTGTGTTTTATTATATAAAAGGAGTCTATGGGATGGCACTGACACAATTCAACACAGGGGTGAAAATGAGGTGATGGCAATATTCCTTCACTGCGTGATGACAGCAACTGACCGGTAAAGTTTTTTTAATCCAGTGAGGAAAAACTAGGCTCAGTCACAGTCAGGTAAATCGGTAATCTCTCACAATAGAGCAGTATATAAACTATCGCTACTGGCACTGTTCATCTTCCAGTTTATCTTACAGATTGTAATTTAATTTGATGATAATAATCAAATGATCTTGGGTAGGCTTTCTTTCATGTAATTATGTTAGCTATGCCGCACCGGACCACCACAAGATTTACTTTAAAAAAATGTCTCATCAAACTGTCTGGAAGTTTAAGACCCGAGTATGGAAACTCTGAAAGATTTCGTTATTGCTGGGATTGCAAAAGGTGATCAGTGTAGAGAAAAAGATAGAAAACCCATAACAACATAATCATACTTTAAAAATCAAATAATCTTCTCAACGCGCGATAAGTTTCCCGTTAAGACTATTATATATACGCTCGCGTATTTAATTATGTATTTAATAAACACTGCGTGAGTTCTAGTGGTTAAATCACACATCTATAAATATAGGACTTAACTAAATTTATTAATTATAAATTCCTTCGCGACTTTAAAAGTTAATTTAAGCATTAAACATCTATTATCTTTTTGGAAATAGTATAGCAGGTATATCATTACATTTACAACTGGAACTATTGAGACGGTTTAATTTAATAGGTTTAAATTAACACAAAATCCAATGAAATATAATGAATGAACTCGACCACTGATCACTTTACACAATATATATATTGCCGTTTTGCACAGAAATAGAATTCACTGCAAATATAAATGAAATCCATGGGATAATCTAGCAAGATTTCAAATATCGCTAGTGCTTCTATCAAGTTCTGGCCAGCGAGTGATGAAGTGTATTTCTACGTGATCTGTATATCTACAACTGGAATGCAAGATGAGTGGGACATGAGAAACTTGACAGCCTTTTTTATCTCGGACGGATTTTGGGCACCTGACCGCCAGACCAAAGAGAGAAGCCGCCCCTGGCCTCTCGTATCTTCGCTCGCTGCTTGCGTCAGCTTTCCCCGTTCGCTCTGGCTGCGATCGGTTCCGTGCTAAACACCGAGATGCGAAATCGTTTCAGGGACCACTACTGTCTTTGATAGCATGCCGCCCGTCCTTCTTGAGATCTCCACCAGCGGAGATGATAAATACCTGCGAGAAACTAGCTTCTCTGCTTGGGGATCGTCTCAGTGTCTTTGATCTCGTGCCGCATACTAAATGAGTTCCAGTGGAATGAGTTCTGGCGAAACGAAAAGTTACAACAAATGTTCAGGGGTTCTAATGTTATGAAAAGCTAAAAGTCCCTTTAAATCATCCATCATATCAGGGAAAATTCACTTGTCGAACTAGACGTACGTCACAGAGACCTGTCGATATTGAGGCGTTTCATAACAGCAGTCATAGGGTCAGATACAAAGTGGGTACCTCAATCTGAAAGAAGTTTTCGGGGAAAACCAAGTCTAGAAAAAATCAAGAAGAGGGCATCAGCAACGTCATTAGTGGTGATGTTCTTAAGAGGAATGGCCTCGGGCCATCGAGTGCACATGTCGATACATGTGAGCACATACCTGTGTCCTCTAGCGGACATAATAGGTAATGGACCGATAATATCCACAGCCATTTTCTCAAAGGGGCGTACAGGTATATCACACGCCTGAATCGGTGCCGTATGATAGGCTCCTCTTGATTTTACCTCTTGACAAATAACGCAAGAGCGACAATATATGGAGGTGTCTCTGGAAATTCCCGGCCAAAGAAAGAGGACATAACTCTAGAACGCGTTCTAAAGTAGCCCATATGACCAGCACAGTGGGAATCGTGTGCATGTTGTAAAATATATGTACGAAATTTTTGAGGAACCATCACCTGATATCTGATTAAAGATGAATCTTTAAAATTCCTAACCAATACATCATTTTTAAGTGTGTACCACTGTTTGGGTGACAAACTATTATCCACCTCATCATTATCTCTAATTAATCTAAAGAATTTCTTCAAAGAGTTATCTTCTCTTTGAAGTTTGACAAAGGACTGTTTGTCTATATCAGAGTGAACGTGAAAATTGTCCTGAGTTCCAGGAGTTAAGGGATCGGTAAATATGCATTTTTTCTAGAGCGTGATCTATGTCTCTGATTGTAAAAAGAGTTATTTTGACTCCTGTCATTATTTCCTTTGTTCCTATTGTTGTTTCCTTGATTTCTATAGTCTTGTGACCTATTACGATGTGAGAAATTTTGGTTATTGGGTTCCAAGTTATTCCAATTATTATTATAGTTATCAAAATTATCATTCCTTCCCTCTCCTGAGTTTTGTTGGAAATTACCTCTGTTTTGGGGTGAATAGTTCCTATATGGTTGCCTACCTCTATATGTTTGTGAGTTATTGAATTTACTTCGTGCTGATAACGGGAATGTCGTGGGTTAGATCCCCATACTTTCCACCAAATTATATGGTGTTGCGGTGGGATATATTAGAGGATCATGCATGTATACGCGAATGATAGCAGGTGTTCATTCAGGACATTATGGTCAGTACACATAACAAAGCCGGTAGGTGAACAGGTCCACGGGAAAACATGGTTGACATTTAATACATAAAGTCACTTCACAATAGTATCCATCAACACATCAAAAGTACATAGCAATGGATAAGCGTAGTAGATTATCCCTCGTCCGTCAATAAGTTTCAAACGTTAGACATCTTTACGTGGCATATAATATAATAATGATACACTACTCTCATCTCCACTCAATCCTGGCCGTTGTACTAAAGGTTCGGGCGATCCACGAAAACCAAAGTAATGCGGCAGAAGAAATCAGGGAAAACCAAATATTAGTTGCCTCATATCTCAAAGTTACACTTGTAGTAAATTATGGTATGAACTTCTAGATAAGTTCGTGAACCATCTTACACATAACGTGGCGGCCTCATAAAATCAATAATGCCACAGTGGATATATTCATATCACGCTCCATTATCCCGGAGCTCGAAAAATTACATCCCTCTTGGACGCAAACACAAAGACGGAAGCCCAATTAATTAACACACTGAACGCCACGACATGTGACAGAAAACGTCACTCAAAACGTGAAAAACGTCACTAGTTGACCGTCGCTCAACACGGGTGAACGCTTCGCTCACCACGGGTGGACGCTTCGTGCAAACCGTAGTTTGTCTACAGGCGAACACAATTCCTCACATATAAATGGAAATGTGCTAGCGTGTAGTAACATGCCACACTATTTTATCTGCATCCCAAATCTATCCTTAACAAGTATATACATTTATATACGAGAAGAAAAAACCTGAAACATGTTGTGACAATAGAAAAGATATGTTGTGACAATAGGAAAGATGTGTTGTGACAATAGGAAAGATGTGTTGTGACAATAGGAAAGATGTGTTGTGACAATAGGAAAGATGTGTTGTGACAATAGGAAAGATCGAAGAAATAGGAGAAAGGGGACGACAAAGAGAGAAGATGCTGGACAGTTTGAAATCCAGGTATGGACAGAAGTTAAACAACTTAATTGACAAGCAGTAGTAGTATTGGAGACAGAAACTAAAGCAGAGTTGTGATCTCCTACGCCACTTGCATGGTACTTGAAGAAGAGAGTATACTTCTTAGTAAATGTTCTCTATTGAGTATAGAGTATATAGGGCCGAAACACTTGTCGGACGGGGGGACTTCTTCTGATGATCAGATTGCTTCCTGTTGTATCGCTCTGTAAAGAGTTTCCTATCATATAATGACATCTTTTGTCCTTGCGTATGTAGTTCAGTACTTTATGGTTTTTATTTTACTATAGTTTATTGTATTAATTACAGTCTTATATTTTTGTTGTTGTGGTAATCCTGCATACACTTCTGTCATGAATAGTGTGTGGCATGGGTGTTAGGAAATAAAACTCCTTAAGGAGCTATGTCTGTATGTCTGTTACATGTGAGTAGTGAATAAATCACGTTGATTGGATTTATGCATTTTACTGCTAGCAGTAGACTAATTTTGTTAGATTCCTGTATGCTCATGAGATGTCTTGAAAACAACAAGGCTGAATAATGGTCAGAGCTAAAACGACGAAGGTCGTGTAGTGATTGGTTCAATTGAGTGAGATTTGATGTGTGAATGGGTGAACTCTTAAATAAATAATGGAGGAAACCTTGAGTCATGTGAACAGTAAATAAATAAATAAAGGTAATTATCTGGTACTCGTTGGACATAAAGGGTGATACTAGACGACAGAAAAGAAAATATAAGTGGTAGGCTTACTGGGAATCGAACCTAGGACTAACCAAACAGCGTCACCACCTTGCTGTGACAGTACATCGTGAAAATTCACCTATCCATGACTTTAACCTACCCGTCTTTTCTGTGTTATTCGTCTCCCACTACACATTACTGGACACAAGTATTGCGGCCTTTATTTGGTCTATACTTGCTGATAGGAAAGTTATATTAGTGATTGCGTCTTTAAACAGTCTGGGTCGTCCACGGGTCCTATATACCATAGTTGTGCTGGCCCATCTCGGTATCAATATTACCGATAACCTTTCTGGGGAGACAATATTGACGGAAAGCATCTAGGCAGAAAATAAGTTCACAGATTTGTAATGAGTTTGCCTAAAGATGCAATTGGAAGTATTACTGTCTTTTTAGAAAGAAGTCACGCGTTGGCATTTTAAATTTTGATATTTTAAAACACGCGGGGGATATTATGATTTAACACCCCGACCCATTTAGTTCTAAAGAGCTTACCATTGGCTTAATTTGAGAGTTGGAATAGACTTTGACTTTCATTGGAAAATTCGTCGGAAGTACAATCTGGGATTTGAACTGAGATACTGAAATATAATCTAGCGAAATCGGAGTCACAAATCAGACTGCATCGCCATGCCAAGCTAGCAACTCATAGGAGCCAGAGAAGGATCGGACAACGAATTCCAAAATTATAAGTGACAGATCGAATTAGTTGGGCAACTTTAAAACTTAAAAAGTAAACCCGCATTTTTTTAAATACTTACTTACTTAGTCGTTCCCCTTCTACCGTGAGGTGTAGAGGTTTGGAAGAGAGAGCGCCAGACTATCCTATCGGCTGTCTTCCTCCTGGTCTGGTTCCATTCTAGTCCTTGGTCCTTCAAGGATTGTCTAATGTTGTCCTCCCAGCGGACTCTGGGTCGTCCTGGGGGTCTAGATCCCTGGCTTTGTTTCCCATGCTTGTCGTGGTAGCCGATCTTCTCCCATTCTGCAGACATGGCCAAACCATTTTAGGTGGGATTGTTTTACTTGGGTCTGCAGGGGGTGGGATTTTAGGCCTTGAGTATCGTCTGGTTGCGGACCATGTCTCTTCTTGTTAATTCAACCACCTTCCTCAGATACCTCATTTCTGAGGTTTGGATCTGGCTTTTATGGGTTGTAGTCATTGCCCATGACTCGCATCCATATGTCAAGACTGGGACATAGGTGGAGCGGTATACAGCCATCTTCATTTTCTTACCAACCTCTCTCTTGCTGAGGAATCCTCGATTTATGGCCTGAAAAAGTCTCCCAGCTGCTGCTTTTCGAGTGGCCAACTCTTCTTTGATGCCTCCCTTTCTGTCTATAATAGCTCCGAGATATTTAAAGTGGTCGACCTTCACCAGGACCTTTTCTCCCAGCTTAATCTGATGTCTTCTTTCTTCTCGTGATATCACCATGGATTTTGTTTTAGAGCTACTTATGACCATCCCTCTTTTCTCCAGCTCTTCCTTCCAGACTTGCAGGTTGGATTGGAGATGTGCTTCTGATTTAGCAATCAGGGCAACATCATCAGCAAATGCCAGCTCTGAAATACATACCTGTCTCATCTTCCAGTTCCCCACTGAATACTTTCTTGTTCTCTCCTTACATGACTTGATAACATCGTTGTTAAGGTCGTGTTTTTGGTCTAGTGGAGTTTATCAGTAAAATACTTGTAGGTACAGGTTGGATTTTTTGATTATCTCACTTGTAAGCTGTCTAACGGTTAGTTGGGTTTAATAATAACATCGCGAATGTTCAAACCTTCGAGATGAGTTGAGTTCACGTCTAAGCGGCGTCTTTGCGCGAGCGATGAATTTTTTACTGAGTTGTTTTTAGGCGGGGAGATTTTTCGTGACATTCGAATGCTGAGATAGCTTAGAGAAGGGACTGACAATTATGGTCAGGGTGTCTCGATATGGAGATTAGTTTTTGGTGAAAAAGGGATTATGATATTTCATAAAGCCGTGGATATATAGGCTGATATATGTATTCTGCAGAATAAACATTGTTAAAGATTTTTTCGGGCCTTGGATTATAGGCCGTTATGTGTTGATATCTCCGATGAAGGAGATTTGTGAATGTGGACAGATTATTATTATAGGGAAGGTGTTTTCTCCCATGAGTTATGTTGAGTCTGACGATACAGACATTATTGTACTGCGATATAGGCAGTTCCCTTTGCTGTAGGGATAATTTGGACCAGGACACTTTATCATTATAAACTGCGGTACTTATGTAGCTGTTGTGCCTGGGATTTTTTGTATGCTATGCACCTAACTACCTGGGGATTTGGTGCTTTGAGATGTATCCTAGTTTTGCTGTGTACTGTACCTGTGACAATGTACTTAGTGATGTCCTCGTGACTGTGGAGTATTAAACAGTGTAGAACGATTAGGAGTTTCAACCTTTTCCTGACTCCTACATGTGCGTTGGTGTGTGTGTGTGAATATTGTGGACTTACTTTCGAACTACATGCATTCGCGTTCTCTGATGTCTGTATACCCACACACCTGGTCGGCCATCTGTAAGCCCGACGAATGCTGATGTGCCTTCATAAACGCACCTATCATAACAGAACATTTACCATCCTTCCTGAACCACTACAGTTCTACTCCATTATTAGCTGTAAGTACCCGGCGTTGCCCGGAAGTCTCTCACTCTTCAGTAGACCCAAAAGTTATCAGTGGCAGAAGGATTTATCAGTGGTGAGCCAGCATTTTGGAGCGTTACCAACTATTGAGGAGTCTACTATACAAGTTGTCCAACTCAAGACTTGCAGTGTTCCAGCCGACTTATGATGTCAAGCCAAGTCTCACAGTGTTCCCTGTACGAGTGGTATGTACCACAAGTAAGACTAGACGTTGAATCGCCCTCTGAATTGGATTGTCTATTGTCGGATTGCGAGCTACAGAGGGAGTTCTATTTCGGAGTTCCAGTATCGAGCACCTTTGGACTTCTTCACACGGGATTAGCTTGTTCATCGTTGTTGCTGTTGTGGAGACCAGGATTTCTCATTGTTGAAGATAAGTGGCTGTTTGTTTTTGTAAACTGTATGTGCCACTGTATAGTTAGTTAAGCCTTCCTCAGTACATAAACTATTTATATTCCTTGTTTTCCATGTTATATGTTTCTATGTTATATATGTCATATTTCAGCGGGCAGGTTGGGTGGAGACTTTCGTAGGATATATCCCACTTCACCGAGGGCCTACGAAAGCGTTCTATAGGGACTGTGTGTCTAAGTTCGTTCGTAAAAGATCTCATGACATAATTCTGGGCATACTCTTTTTATGCCGAATTTAGTCATCTTTATTTTTGTTTAGCTGTGACGAAATGTCTTAGTGTTGTTTTCGTTATATTTTTCTCTGTTCTTTAGTTTTTTATTAATTTGTTTGTGAGTGTCTTCCTCCCCTTTCTATCTTTGAGTTATATTCGTTTATACACTGTTTTGTCACTTGTATTGTATACTATTCGCAGCTGTCGTTGCAAGCTTTGCAATATTTTTCTCTTCATTTCTATGGTTTTACATTAGTTGATTCCTGCGAACGTTGTCATTAGTTATTTATATCTTGTTCTGTCTTCCTTGTTTGTATTATTCATTGTGTCACACACTGTCTATATTATAATGCACAATAGATATATAGGTGATTAATTAAATTATTAATAGTTAAGGTTATTATACAGGTTCTAGATTAAGGACTTGTCACCCACTGAGTTGGGATAAAGTGAGTTTCTCAAGTAATGTATTTACACAAGGTATTTATCTCATATAATCCAGCATAATGTCTACTTTGGATTATTTCATTGAACAAGGGAGATCCATTTAGATGACTAATGAGGAAGTAAGAGATTTCGCACTTGTTGAATATGCCAAGGCACAGAAGGCTGAAGAAAAGAAACAGAAAATGGAAGCTGAAAATATGAAATTGCAAATGCAGGCAGATGAGAGAAAATTTCAAATGGAAATGGAAAAACAGAAGATAGAAGCTGAAGAGAGAAAAATGCAACAGCAAATGCAAATGGAAGCTGAAAAACAGAAAAGAGAAGCTGAAGATAGAAAAATCCAAATGCAAATGGAAGCTTAAGAGAGAAAACAGAAATTAGAATCTGAAGAGAGAAAAATTCAACAGCAAAGAGAGGCTGAAGATAAAAAAAAATTCAAATGCAGATGGAGGAGAAAAAACTTCAGATGCAAGCTGAAGAAAACCAAAGACTCCACGAGCAAAAATTGGCAGCTATGGAGCTGGAGAAAATAAAGGTAGTGAATATGGGTAATGCTCAAAATGAGGCAAATAATCAAACAACTTCGAATAAGGCAAATGCTAAACCTCATGATATTAAATTACCTGCTTTCAACCCTGCCAGCGACGATATTTCATTCTATCTAAATAGATTTGAACTTTCATGCGAATCTCATAAGATAGACAAATCGCAATATTGTGAACAACTTATTAAGCTATTTAAGGGTGAAGCTTTCAATACTTTAAGTATGTTGGAAGGTCCTGACAAGAATAACTATGATGTTGTCAGAGCGGTCTTATTTAAAAAAATACCAACTATATGAAGAAGGTTATCGTCTGCGCTTAAAGTCTCTATTGCCAGAGACAGGGAACAATTTTTCAGACTTTATATCAATTATTCGCCTTACGTTTTCACGTTGTGTTGAACTTTCAAAAACTGAACACACATATGAAGCCCTTATGGACTTACTGCTTCGTGACAAAGTTATGTCGTCAGTGAATAAATCCTTTCTCTCCTTTCTACATGAACGAAAACCTCCAAATTTGAAAGATATGGAACAATACTGTTGCCAATATGTCACGGCACATCAAAATGTAACGGTTAGCAATTCTAAAGTCGAAGAAGGTTTACCCGTGGCTTCAGCAATACCATATGATCTTAATTTGCGACGTAGATCTCAAAGTGCTGAACGCAATTTTGGTAGGAGAGATAATCGTAATTTTGGACAGAACCAAGGGGGTCCATCACGTAGTGATTCTTCTTCTTCAAGAAATTGGAGACAATTTAACGGTCCTCAAAATTTTGGTCCCAATAATTATGGAAATTTTGGAAGAGGTAACTACAATAGAGGTTATCAACCTTATAATGATTTTTCTCGGAGACAACAAAGCCCATCTTATAGAAATTTTGATCAAAGGGGAAATGACAATCGCAACAATGCTAACTGGGGTTCAAATCAGAACAATAGTTTCAATAGAGCGAATAACAATGCTCTCAATAGAGATAATAGTCGTGATAGATCGCGATATGACGGTAGATCTGAAAATGATAGATCGTGATATGACGGTAGATCTCAAAATGATAGATCACGATATGACAGTAGATCTCCAAATAATAATAGATCTTATCGCCATGCTAACTCTGCTCAACAATAGCCCCAGGTTAATGATCAAGGTAACAATGATAATGGTGTCTCTAACACTATTGCTTGCTCTGCTTTCGATTTCGAGAGAGTATCTGAGTGCCCGGAGTGCACAACTTTGTTCCAACCTACAGCTATAACTACCTTGAGTTGCGGTCATCCTCTACCTCCTCTTCCTGCCTTAGCTGCGCATGACGGAAGAGGGTCTCTTACTTTACATAACGGGTTTGTTAATAATAATCCAGTCTCAGTTCTCTTTGATTCTGGATGCACAACTATTGGGATTAGACAGTCTCTAGTTCATCCATCTTGCGCAACTGGTAATATGGTGAAATGTGTGACATTCGGTGGGACAGTGGAGACTTTTCCGACTGCCATAGTCCACATTGCCACACCATTTTTCACTGGTTATATACACGCATGTTTGCTCAGAGCACCTATCGCCGACCTTACTGTCGGACAGATACATGGTATAAAGGTGTGTACACCAGAACAAATTGCTGCTTGGGAACAGCAACATCACCTTACTCATACAACCTTTACAACTATGCCAAAATCTTGTCACTAGGTAGATTCTGCAAACGTCATACACTCTGCTAAATTCTTTTAGCCCAGTACGACATACCTCAGTACGTCGTTACTCTAACTTTGATTCTTCTTTAGCTACTATTATAGAAGAAGATGCTTCAGTTTTGACTGACACACACACTAACTTTATAGCTACGACTGAATCTACATCCAGTCATGTTGATTACAACTTCTTTTCCGCTATAACTAGTGTTTTCTTTGCTACATGTACGAACTTAATTGTTAGAACATATCTATACTTTATGAGTTTCTTTACTTTTCTTACTGGGTCGGTTAGCTCAGTATCTTCGTCTTTTGCGACTTTTTGTCGTACTTACTGCTTTTCTTTTAAACTTCGACATAGGTCAAAGTTTACTACTGTATGCTTTTACATCTTTATTATATCTTATTACTTTTTTCTTTGCCCAGTACACAGGCTATGACTTCAGGGCAACCTTGGAGATGTACGCATTTGTCTATTGCATTTCCTTTGTCTTGCGCAGAATCTCAGATTGTTAAACATGATGTCACCGTGGAGTTTTTGCAGCATTATTCATGCTGAGTTTAAGTTCAGATTAACAGTAATTTGGGGTTAATAAAATAACAGGGTAGGAGAAAATGGTTTTGAAAATGTAAATAATTTATTAAAGTGGACTATTTGTCTTATAGATGGGAGACAAGAAAAAGCACACATGTGCTTAGTTGGTAAGGGAGAGAACTATTTTAGACTTTAATATTTTCTAGGTGTACATAGTTCTGCTTTATAAAATTAGCATAACGACCGTTTTTAATAAGCTAGAAGTAAGAGAACATAGCAATTGAGCATAAACCACTAAGGGAGATAACAATATTATTAGCGCCCTTTACAGTTAAGAGAACGGAGAGCAGAGTAAAACGCACGTGAAATGTGAGCGAAGTGTAAACATATATAGAATGAAGTCACTGAGTTGTTTATGAAGTATAAACAGTTATGAAGCACAGTTCACGGGGTTGACAGAGTAGGGTTAAAGCGTGAAAGGTGAGATTAGGTGAGTGAACTGAGGAATGGACCAATCGCATTAACTTGAAAACAGAAATGAGGATCATGGGAATAAATTGAAGGAGAAAAGAGAAGAGTCTCACCAGAAACCTCAACCAGGGTAGACGTGCCGCGCTGGGCGCTCAAGAAGTGTGAAACCTGCGGGTTGCAGAAGGTCTACAGAAATAGCTAGACATAGAAATGTAGTGATAGGAATTCAGGAGAATAGCTTAGATTTGATTGATAATTTGTGCTGTTAAACATAGGGCTAGAAACTATACCCACAATGAACAATTGGGTATAAAATGGACAAATGGAAAATTCCTGGGGGACCTGGATTTCGCAGATGATGTAGCATTCTTAAGTTCAACACCAAGACAATCCCAAGAAGCAATAAATAATTTGTGTCATCTCTCGGTTAAAATTGGTCTCCAAATAAATGCCTCTAAAACTAAAGCTATGAACTTTTCTAACGAGACCTTTGATATCATCTTGAACGGGGAAAAACTACAGAAAGTTGAAAGTTTCAATTATTTAGGCAGTAAAATTACTCAGGATGGTGACACAACAAGAGAAATCCATACTAGAATTGCTTTGGCAGCTAGCGCCTTCAATAGATTATCTAACATTTGGAAATTACGATCATTGAATATACATACCAAGCTTCTGTTTAATTCAAATGTTATCTCAGTGTTAACATACGGCTGTGAGAGTTGGAAAATAACAAAATCATTGGAGAACAAGCTGAATACATTCGAGAACAAATGTCTTAGAAAACTCATGAACATCAGTTGGAAAGAATTCAAGACTAATCGACAAATAAGAGAAGACTCTGGGCAGAAATATGTCTCCGACTATATAAGGAAAAGACGATGGTCATATATCGGTCATGTCCTACGAATGCAAAACAACAGAATACCACTACAGGCGCTCACTTGGGTTCCTGAGGGTAAGAGGAAAAAAGGAAGACCAAAAGAAACACTCAGAAGAACAATAATAAGAGAAGGAAGAACGTTGGGCCTAAATAATGTGCAAGAGCTAAGAGGAGTGGCGTCACAACGAACAACCTGGAGAGCACTGGTTTCTGCCTTATGCGCCGTGTTTGGCGCTTAAAGAATTTATTATTTATTAGCTCATAGGTGTGCTAGTAGGACTGTGATAAGTAACGGACTTCTGTGTAATTACGGTAAGAGAAACATTTTTGACTCTATTTACGCATAAGATATGAAGAGAGACATGTTTGCAGAAATACAGTCCACATATTGTCACAGGCTAATGACGCTCACATTTAAGGGAACGAGCGACAGAAGAGAATTATGAAGATGAATTTTAACAGGCACCAATTTTAGTTAGAGAAAATGTTTTCAGAATTATAGCCAAGAGACTACATGAGGATAATGCTGCACAGATTTAAGGGAGCCGTTGAACAGAGTGAATATAGAAGTTGAACCATCGACTAAATACAGAGCGGATAATTTGTAAAATAAATATCCAGGATTAGCTGTCATGACTATGAAAGAGAGTCACAGTCTACGGCTATAGTAAGAAGTAAAAGCTGGAAGTGCTCAAACATCTACAGAGTTTATTCTGCGCTCTCGCATGTCAGAGTAAGTATGGTGGATGCCATATGAGTAGTAGACATTGTTTGATTTTTCACAGGTATAACAGTTATTATGATATGGAAAAAAACTCTGCATTTAAAAGAGTAAGCCCAACTAAGTTGAGATAGGAGATAAAATGATCTCAAGGATCTGGCAGAACTTATAAGAATCATGAGTAAAAATAGTAGACCTTGACAATGAACTTTAGTAGGATAGGTATATAAAGAAATGAGTAAGAGGCTGCAGAAGGGACAATATAGTCCTATATTTTGAGATCTGATAGAATCAAGTTGGAGACGTAGGACATTTGAATTTGAGAACTGTGTCTGATGAATTATGTTTGAAGAGCTTGGAAATTAACTCATGTAAATAAAAGTTGTTTTTGAAATTGAATCACATCACTTCAGCTTCTTTGATGTGTGAGGAGATTAAGGAATAGAGGGTTATTAGAAGTGAGTAAGGATAAAGAATAATATGAACACCCTATACGAATCAGTCGCTAGTCAACACCTAGGAGGGAAGAACGTGGTCTGGGTTGAAAAAGACGAACCTTATCTCATCCAGGAATTCCAATCTCTGGCGAAAAGGGCCAGTCAAAGAGATAGCTCTAACTTGGAAGATAGGTCAAGGAAGGAAATTTGACCATTTGAATTAAATACTAGGCCTGCCACAGTCACCTAATATCATTGTGATATATAAAAGAAAGAACACCGGCACTGTGACAATGACACTTTTAGTCATCATTACCATCTTCTGGATTTGCCTTTTGACGTGGGTATCATGTGTATATTCACGACTTTTCTCTACATCATTACACACTACATTTTCTAGATTCCCTTTTAGATTTCGGGGTTATTTATATACCCACGACGCTGTTATACATTAACACTCTGTTAGTACATTTTTTATGACCCTGTTTAATTCATGATTCTAAATTAGTTTATACTACTTTCTCTGTTACCTTTGCTAGTGTTACAGAGGAAGGTTTGATTATCACCATACAGGGGCCGGAAGTTTACACAGTTCCAGTTGGTATGTTTGCTATAGAATTAGCTGTTGTATATCATAAAGTCTTACCTTTACCAAACAGTTTTCCATTTGTGTTTTTCCACAGCGTATGCTTTACCATGAGAGTCTCAGCTACTTTATTATATGTTTGAGATGTTTACCGTTGGAATTTTGCAAGAATTGCCATTTCGGTGGAGCCAGTTTGTCGCCTCTCTAGATATTTTTGGGCTTCCGACTGACAGGATGCTCCTGGATCATTAGAATTTGTCATCTTATATATATGTAACTTGTTCGTGATAGCTAATGATATTGTATATTAGTATTGTATAGCGAATTAGATAGTATTATATATTAGTATATGATGTAACTTCTTGGTTCTTCGTTATGCACCATTGCATTACTATATTATGCGCTAGGGGTAACTGTATGCGATATTGGTACTTTGAGAAGATTTTTTTTTCTTCTGAGGTTGTGGTGTATTTTTTCCTCACCTGACGCTTGATTGTGTGTCACCTATAGCTATGTATAATGGTGTTGTTTATTTTGATGTCAATTATGAGCTCATTATTTGTTACTCCATGAGCGTATTAACCTGGTTGTCATGCACATCAGACTATTTTTTTTACATGATAGCTAATTACTTATTCTTTAATTTAGATTATCATTGTTTTTTGTAATGGATGCTATTGTACTATAATGGTGTTCATTTATATAATGCATTGTATTATGTAATCATTTTTCCTTGATATATCATTGTTCTTATTGCATTGCTTTCTTTCTTTTCTGCTCATTCTTCTTCTATTTCATCCGTTCTTCTCACTTTTTACTTTTGTTGTTATGGCTAGTCTATACTTCATATTACTTTGAAGCTGATGTGCTTTGTATGCTTATCTCTTTACTTTTCTTTACTTCACTTCGTTTGTACTTTACACTTACTTCTGTCCTTCTTTTCTTCATTTTTGTTATCACGACTTAACATTGTGTACTCCTTATGTGTAGAGATTAGTAATTTATCGACCCCTATATTTTTCTTTGGTGTATTTTTTTCCAAAAAAAAAAAATGATTATATGCTTCTTAATTGTAATTCAGGCAAATCATTGCATTTCGCGCTGTCCAATCACATATTTTCCCAGTTTAATACCCAAAATTCCAACATAATGCCCTTTGTAGAGCAGAAAGGTTGTGCAGGAAGAGAAGGAAGACTCGAAGGGATAGGGAAAGATTCTTCAGGGAGCCCTTCAAGTTTGCCAAAGAACTGTTTGAGCAGCCACGGTCGGGTACGCTAAACATCAAGAAAGAAGACCTGGAAGAACACCTTAGAATGACATATTCAGATGGTCGCAAAGATGAGCCGCTCAGCAGCATGGCAGGCCTTAAATGGCCGAGTAAGCCAGGAGCTGAATTTAACACCAAGCCCCCAACGGTGCAAGAGGTAGAAAGCATTGTCCAGAAAGCTCGGTGCAAGTCAGCTCCAGGTCCTAATGGTGTTCCATATGTGGTGTATAAGAGATGCCCTGAAGTGCTCAAACGACTGCTCCGTTTACTAAAGAATGCGTGGAAAGCCCAGCTTGTAAGCAAGGAATGGAGAAAGGCGAACGGAGTCTACATCCCGAAGGAGCAAAATTCCACAGACATCAGTCAGTTCAGGCCAATCTCACTACTCAATGTGGAAGGGAAGATATTCTTCTCAGTGATGGCGAAAAGACTCACTACATACCTCCTGGCAAATGGGTACATTGACACTACCATTCAGAAAGGAGGTATCCCAGGTACACCAGGATGTCTAGAGCATGCCACAATGATCTGGGAAGCAATCCAAAAGGCAAGTCTGACAGAACAAACCTCCATGTAATCTGGTTGGATCTAGCGAATGCTTATGGATCCGTTCCACACCAGATGTTGTGGCAGGCCCTAGAAATGTATCATGTTCCACAAGAGATTGCAGCAATGCTGAAGCTGTATTTCGCAGGGTTTGCTGTCAGATTTTCAACCAGAGAGTACACAACGAAGTGGATTGGCCTTGAAGTTGGAATTGCAATGGGGTGTACCATCTCTCCGATACTATTCGTGATGGCTATGCAGGTAATCCTCAATGCGGCCGAAGGAATGGCTATAGGTCCAAAGCTTGGGGGAATGTGTCACATGCCACCGCTCAAAGCATTCATGGATGACACAACAATTCTGACATCAGATGAACATCAGGCCCGGAGGATGTTAGAACGCCTGGATGAACTAGTCAGCTGGTGCAGAATGAGCTTCAAACCCAAGAAGTCGAGAAGCCTATCAGTCAGGAAAGGGAAGATAGCAGAAGACATATTCGTGGTTTCCAACCAAAGAATCCCTACTGTCATTGAGGAACCTGTTAAAAGTCTTGGCAGGGTGTACGATGCCTCATTAAAAGACTCGAAGGCAGTGCAACAGACAATAGAAATGGCAGACAGAGGGCTACAGATCATAGACCAAAGCAGACTCTTGGGAAAGTTCAAACTGTGGTGCCTCCAGTTCATGTTGATACCGAA
Organism: Oreohelix idahoensis; assembly: GCA_024509875.1. NCBI lineage: Eukaryota > Metazoa > Mollusca > Gastropoda > Stylommatophora > Oreohelicidae > Oreohelix > Oreohelix idahoensis. The sequence goes on along the minus strand of JAMPIV010005224.1, from coordinate 95,838 downwards.
ATTGCTGTGGCCACTGCTTATATATATGAAATAAGCACAAGTACAGTCGAAGCTATAGAGCAAAAGGTCAACAAGTTCATGAGAAAGTGGCTAGGGGTACCACCAGGTCTGTCAGATGTAGCACTGTACTGCAAAAAGTCAAAACTTCTGCTTCCTTTCAAGTCAGTTGTTGAAGAGTACAAAGTTGGAAAGGCAAGGCTTGCAATGATGCTACGCGAGTCAGCTGATGACGTGGTTAAGTCCATTCAGCCTACACTGAAAACGGGAAGGAAGTGGAGAGTGGAAGAAGCTGTTGATGCTGCCCAAGAGTCACTCAAACTGAGGGAGGTAATCGGATACACACAGACGAATAGACGGGGATTTGGTCATGGAGACATCCGCTGGTGGTCCAAGGCATCAAGCAGGAAGCGCAGAGACATGGTTGTTCATGAGATACGAGAGGCTGAGAATGATAAGAGGTTGCAAAAAGCAGTGCAGCAGGTCCAACAAGGCCAATGGACTACATGGGAAGGAGCCCTGCAGAGGTCCTTGACATGGAATGATATATGGCATATGGCACCTCTTAGGCTCAGCTTCGTGGTTAGATCAATGTATGACCTGCTGCCGTCGGCCACCAACCTTGTGAAATGGGGAAAGTCGGATGATGAGCAGTGCCCCCTGTGCCAGGGGAGGCAGACACTCGAACACGTGCTCTCAGCGTGTAAGGTGTCATTAGGGCAAGGGCGATACACCTGGCGCCATAACAAAGTGCTAAATGAGCTTGCTGCGACAATAGATCTAGCAAGGATGAAGGCGAACAGCAAACCCCAGGCCGAGCACCGCAAATACATACTTTCTGAGGGCAGGAAAGTCAGCACACCCCAAACCGAGTAAACCAGGTAGCAGTTTACCATCTCTTCTTGATTGTGCAAATGACTGGGAGATGGCGGTAGACCTACCTGGACGAGGGGCATATCCAGAGAGTATCAGGAAATCGCGGAGACGGCCGGATATAGTGCTTCATTCTTCTTCAACGCTTCAGGTCATACTGATTGAACTGACCGTGCCATTTGAATCCAGATTAGACGAGCAACATTCGTTCAAAGCGGCCAAATATAGTGATCTGGCCGCGGATCTGAGACACGAGGGGTTCACTACAAGGGTCATGGCTGTTGAAGTGGGCGCAAGAGGGCTTGTGGCTGCATCAATGTATGATCTATTGAAACTGTTGGGGTTGAAGGGACAGGCGAGAACAAGGGCACTGAAGAGGCTTAGTGAAACTGCCGAAAAGGCATCAGGCTGGCTGTGGCACAACCGCAATGGGCAATGGAAATCGTGACAATAAACGCTGCGGTACAGAAAACACCAGGAATTTTTCTAAGTCCACAAAACGCTGAGTTTTGTGGTGTACTAGTGAGCGGGCTGTGACTGAGGGGCAACAGGCGATGTATATTATAGGAGGTGTCAGTGTCAGAATTTCAGTGGCTAGGCTCGGCGGCTTCGCGATGGTGTCTCAGTGTGTGCGACGGAACGAACGGAATAATTTGTCTTCTCTTTGTTACTTTCACAATTGCCTCCACGGCTGGCGGAGTTGTGGATTAAAGTTGCTACCATAAGTGAAATGGGTTCATTTTCGATACAAGACAACAGGAGGCTGAGACGCTTGGGAGTCATGACCCAAGTGGGCCCGCCCCCCTTAGAGTGTAAAGGAGTATACTGGGCCGAAACACTTGTCTGATGGGGGGACTTCTTCTGATGATCAGATTGCCTCCTGTTGTATCGCTCTGTAAAGAGTTTCCTATCTTGGTGCAACACTGACCACCTACATTGGACAGGCTGTGTGGAGAAGTTCCCTCATCCCAGAAGAATTGACGAAACCACGGCTGCAGGACTCACTTAGACCAGCTAAGTTTATTAAGAAAACAGCAAAAGGACAATTTTTTTTTTTTAAATCCTCAAACCAAGTCTCAGTGAAGACAATTTTATTTACACCAAAAAATTCACAATCATTCCATTGCTATTTTAACCTGTTAAGACTAATTGATTTTTAAATTTGTTACATGTTATTTTAAAACAAAACAATCATAGCTGATTCAGTTATTAATATTATAGGTATGAAAGCAAACGTATGAGCAAGATTCTTTAATATATATACATCTAGATATATATTTACATCTATACAGCAAATACTTTTAAAGGAATATCGCTGGATTTACACCAGCTAGGGGATTGAACGGGCTAAAACCATTACTTAATTCTACACAAAAAGCAACGGATCAGATATAAGTTAATAGTGCTCTGCCCTATGCAGCATTGTTCTTGACTTCTGATAACATCTTGTGAAACTGCCTTGAGATAGAAGTGTCATTATCATTCTATCTACAACTCTGCCAAGAGTAATCTTGTGCGAAGGTAGACACCTTTGACAACCCATGTTAGATACTCTTGAGTGATGGCCACTGGTGGACCACTACTGCAGAGCTAAGGGGAAGCAATCCGTGACAGGTGCATAACACTGGATGATGTTCATATTTATTTTCATTTTCGCTGATTTAAACATCGCAGTTATAATTTGGGGGTCCTATTGCTTCCCATTCTATAAGTGCCTTTTGTGCTTCCCTAGACAGCATTAGAGCCACTCTTTCACTGTGGTGGGTTCTTTCCTCCTCATGTCCTGAGGACAACACCATTTCTCCTGTGATCAATATCCTCCTCTCGATGCCCTTCCCTGTGTCTCACAGAGACCCAGGATATCAGTCCTGTAATTTGCATTTCTGCTGCTACTTGTGCAGTTTCCCTTGTTCATATAGAGTACGAACATTCCAGGTGCCAATCCTGGAGATTTTCCTAGACGAAAAAAGGTTAGTCGGCAACCCAGACTCCTTTCGGCTTTCTCTGGGTTGCTTCATGCACCTCCTTTCCAGAAGACCTTCTTCTGTCTTGGGTGGCTGAGGTGATTTATTTTCTGTGTTTGAGTTGTCCATGTTTGTTGAAGTTTTTTGGTAAAGTTTTTTGCGGGATGGGGTAACCAGCCCTATGCCCAACCCTCCTTAGTCGCTTTAGAACGATTAATGATGAACAATATAATTTATAAAATAATTTTAACCACACAAATTATGCATGCAGGCATATCTGGAGTCCTCTTTATATGACCACCGGCTATACACAATGCTACAATATACACAAGTGTAAGTAAACCTCTGTCTGTGAGGCTAATTACACCCTCACTGACTTTTGAAATCATCCACACACTTCCAGGGATACCCCCTGTGGTGAAACTTGTTAAGAGCCTGGCATTGCACACTAAGCTTGGAGAAGTCACTTGAGCCCCAGACGTGATTCTTTGGATTTGACCTGGTTGACTGCATGCAGGAGGATCTTACTATGGACCCAGTGATAGGCAGGGGGAGCTGAGAAGTGGTTCTGTGCAGGACATGACAATTCCTTGGGAGAGCCCAGAACCAGAGCACAGTATTTTAGCTCTGCATAGTTGGAGAGCCCCCTTGGATAGCGGGAAACGCACAGTATGCCATACGCTTCTTTCTCCTAGCTTGGAACCAGATGTGACGATCCTTTAAATGCAAGTCAAACTGGAGAAACTGGAACTCATGACTTAAGCTCAGCACATTTGAGAATGGCAGAAAAGCCACAAGAAAAGTCAAGATCTACAGTGTAGATAATACCAAGGAGTCATCAACTTGGTATTGGCTGCAAAAGAGTGGAAAGCTCAGCAGCCCTAGTTAAACAACAACAACCACACAAATTCAGTTCAAGCAGTTAAACGGCTAAATCTTAAAAAAAGAAAGAAAAAGAAAAGCAACAAATGCAAAACATATATATCTGAGATGATATCAAACATATATATCTGAGATGATATCAAACATATATATCTGAGATGATATCAAACAAATATATATCTGAGATGATTTCAAACATTTTTTTTCTTTGAAAACATTCAAGCAGACATCATAGAGTGTACAAAGAAGAAGAAGAAAATATATCTCATATTATCCACTCAGTTTTTAGCACCACAAAAACCCCAGGGAGTCATGTTAGTCTTTTCCACTCCTACAGAGTTGTGGTAAAGTGGGATAATATAAATATTTATAGGGGACTTAGTGTACTGACTGAGATTAGCTGTGAAGGTATCTATATCTAATAAGGGTAGTGTAATATAGATGACCTTACTTGCTACCACATATTTATACCTCAGTCAGAATTATTCTGGAATATTGTGATGACTACGTTGAATGTCTAGGGTATGTTTATGATGAAGTGTAAGTCACAACAACAACAGACAGATACACAATTTAATTTATTCCACCACACTTGACAACACTGTGACACTCACACACATGTAACATTCTATAAAACTATCTTGAATGAGTCACTGGTAAATTTTCAAATATCAATATGTATTAAGTATTTTTCATTAATATATATGTGTCCTGATTCAAATACAAAGTGAACCAGGAATCACAATCAATTTTAATTACAAGTTATATGTACAGAATTTATCAATATGAATCTTGTAGTGACATATTTTATTAATCGTATCCTATGTGTGTCAGTTGTGTAGTGGTAATATGAGGTAATACTGGTTTTGTTTTTTTCAAGCTATGTTGGTATTTGTCATCATGACTTCAATAGTTTGTTTCTGTTGGAACTAGTATTGGAGATGTTCTCAGTTCCTGGCATTAAAACAATTAATTTCCCCTCTTATTTTTAATACAATGTCAGTTTAAGATGGGGGTACATAATGTTGAGCTCCGCTGGCCACATAGCCTTAACTTTCGTGATGGCGGCAGGAAAAGACTCCTCTGCTCGATTGCTCCCCTGTGTTCTGGAGACACCTCACTGTTTGCTATATGGACCAAGGAGTATGCTGTCCGCCTCTGGATTCAGCAAAGCTCTGACCAGGTACTGCTCAATAGCTTTAGGACCACAGTCCCACAATTCATGGAAATATTACACAGTGACGTTGAATGGCAATGAATATAGCACAACTTCGATCTGCCGATGTCCCAGGCTTTTATTTCTAACAATATGCACTGGTGCTCAACGCACTGGTTCTGTAGTAAGTTTATTTGCAACTGTGGTGCTGACCTGACGCCTCTAATTGACTATATTGGCAAGTCTAACCAATCATGCCATGTTTACCCAATCGTTTGAAAAAAAATACTCCTACTCCCGTTTCCCCTGACAACGAAAGATAGTATTTATAGCCCGACTAATCATGTTTAGCCTTACATTTGTTGCGCTCCAATCAAATCGGAGTTAACATGGAGACCCATTTCCCGTACCATGGTGGGGGTGAAAATCTGCCACTGAGCGATTCTGAATTTGGTGTTGTCTGACATCCCTCACTATTTCTTTTGGCTATAATTTGGTAATTCCTAGACTATTTGCGTAACGTTTAACATATTATTTGTCAGCAAGTCCTAAGGAACCCAAATATATATATTTAATGGAGCCAATATGCATTTTCTTCTAGGATAGTCGTGCTGTTACTACCTCCTCACTTCCAAACTTTAGGGTGTCTGGGTACTGTCATGTTTTCAAACGTAAACCAGTATAATGTCATATTTCCTAATAAGAATTTTTCAGGATTTTAAAACCTAACTCTGGTATGGGTAGTGTTTTTTTTATCACTGTCGATTTGAAAAAAAGTTAGTGCTAGTGGCCTTACACGCGTGATGGCAGCAATTGTGTATCGCGCGACGCATGTTTAGTGTGGCCTGTGTCCCTGCTTTCAGCCCTCCGTTCTTTCTATCTTTAGTCCATCTGTCTTTCGTTTTAGGTAACGTATTGTATAAAAAGACATGAATGGAATTTTAAATCTAGGTCATCTTGCGTATCTCAAGGTTTTTCTTAGAATTGGAGTACACATTTTATTGTGTTGGGGAAACGCGTGTATGCTGCAGAAGGCCTTTACTATCAACGTGAAACGTTACATTTTTCAGACGAAGTAGAAAACAAGGGGGATTTCGAGTACAGTCATTGTGACAGCACTGCTCTTTACCATTCTTCTTTCCTTTTATTAAATTTATTTGTTAGGCAGCTGTAAATATAGACTGTGTTTCATATTTGAAAGGGCAGTTGTTGGATGGTCAATGGTGATGTGTAAATTAAATCAATGTGTTTCTTCAAACAATTAAGTAAAAAGTCTTTTCTTTTAAATACACCTGTAGTAATGACAAACTTTCTTATGTGCTTTACAAAAAGTGTTTAAAATTATTTTATTCAAAGATGAACGTCACCGGACGGAAACAAATTTGTTATTCAATTATGACTTAAAAACATAAGACAAGTAAAGGGAAAAAAAAAATTTATTTTAGGGATTGACTTCATCAATCGTTCACAAATTTATATTTTTAGCGTCCGATTGGCACAGAGGTTAGGGCACTGACCTCTTGCAGCAAAGGTGCTGGGTTCAAAACATGGTGTTGTCACACTCCAGTCTAACCAGTTGTACAGGGGTACCTGAATCTGCTTGTGAGTAAGGGAACTAGTCACCCCGATCTCTTGAAGCTGGACCTAGTATAGTGAAGCCTCTAACACTTCACACCCCTAAGGCAGTATGTAGTAATTGGACTACCTTTACCTTTTTATGATGAATTACTGTATTAAAGATAACTGGACATGTACCATTATTCTTCACATTATAATGTATGGAACATGTATGTCTCTTGTTCTTTTTTTGTGTGCATCTGGTAACAATAATAAAAATGGATTTTTCTAAAACTTGCTTTTTCCTTGAGTAGTTCAATTCTTGTGTCTTTGATTTTTATTGTTGTTACTGATCAGAATCGACGTCATTGCACTCCGAGCAAACCCAAAGGTGCTCAGTCTCCCTTAGCAAAAAAACAGACAACAATCAGACTGAATAGAAAATATGGATGGTCAAGTTGGATTTTCTTCCTGACAACTTTAGCATTATCACAGCTAAGACATTAATATTTCTTTTATAATGTTGCCTTTGTTATATGTAGGTGATTGACAGATCATTATAAACCTTAGTCTGGGCACAAGGATTTCAATTACAATTTTAAATAACCTATAAAACAAAAAAATTAATTAATACATAATCAACATGCACACCTCTGAAATACTATTTACCTATTTGAAAATGAGTGGATGGATATGAAAAAAAAAAAGAGAATAGGTGATTCATCTTACAAGGACAAAAGACAAAGAAAATAGCCAACGTTGCGACCACAAGGCCTTCGTCAGGGAAAGGAAAGAAAGGGAGAGCTAAGTGGGAAACATGAGAAAATAATAAGAAAAATCAAACGAAAGGGAAAATGGAGACAAGAGGATAATAACCAAACAGGAGAGAGAGATTGAGACTGAGGAAAATAGAGATACAGTGCAGTAAAAATAGTTTTTTTTCCATTTCCAGCCATTCTACACCACGTCTTGCTGCAGCTCAGTCCATATTCATACAATCATAGACTTTTTGAATACTTTACGAATTCTGATTACATGCCACCCTAATCGGATTATCTTTTCTTATAATATCAACTGTAGGTTCTAATGACGATGTTTGTACTATTCAACAAATTTTATGTCATGCTTATACGTAGTCTATGTTAATAAGAGTGTGCTATTTTATTTTATTTTACTTTACAACGTTGAATTCCTTGACATCGATATGTAAAATGCAAGTGAGAATAAATGAATTGAGTGCCCAATTCTAAACCCTTTGAAAATAAAGTTCATTCTCCCCATCTTCCTGTACCTATTTGAAAATGGCATGCTTTCTCCTTCCTAAAGAGATGCAGGCTTTAATGTTGTGCATGTTGAATTTAAATTTTACCATTTATTTCATTTAAATCGAACCTTGATTAAATATGAAAATGGATTGGATTTCCGTTTCAAATTGGAATAAAATCAAGTCAAGCATAACTGTCACACACTACATATATGTCTGCTCACACATTACACGTGCAGCATATGTCTGAATGATGTTGATAACTACATGAATGTTCAATCACTGATTGTCTACTGTGACACATGTAAGACAATGTTTGGCTGCCATCTTATAGCTGCTATCCTCTCAATTAAACAGAAATATGTTTACACAATTTTCTACTTCATCAAATTGTGAAACCTTAGATGAAAATGATATAACTTTTTTGTAATACAGTTTGAGCGCTGGCCTATCATGGCAATAGAAACAAGGTGACATCACGCTCCAGTCTACCCAGCTGTAAATGGGTGCCTGACTGTTTTATTTAGGGAAGGCAAAGGCAACTAATCACCCCAGCTCTCACAGCTGGACTTAGTATAGTGAAGTCTCTTACAATTCTCTCCCTTATGGCAATATCTGCTATGGGACTAAACTTACTACAGGTTCGTATCCCATAATCCGGAATGCTCTGGGACAGCCGTGTTTCGGAAATTGGATTTTTTTGGTTTCCAGATATATTGCCCAAAGTAGCTCAAGTCGGCCGAAAAATACTAAAATTTTCTGAAAATTTCGGTTTTTGGATTCTGTGACACACACCTGTATAGTGAAGTCTCTAACTCTTCCTTCCCCTACAGCAATATAAACTATGGGACTAGATTTACTGTAGTGAAATCTCTAACACTTCCCTCCCCTATGGCGATATCTGCTATGGGACTAGACTTAGTATAGTGAAATCTCTAACACTTCCCTCCCCTATGGCAGTATCTGCTATGGGGCTAGACTTAGTATAGTGGAGTCTCTAACACTTCCCTCCACAAGGAATCAGAGGTGAAGATGAAAACATTCTATCTGCAGAAGTATGGACATTGTAGAAAATAAGACACAATACTGTTCTAGAAAGATGGACATATTTACTGTTCTAGTAAGATGGACACAAAACTGTAAGTGAATGCAGACAATGGTCATCTGTGTGGTAATATCTCAAATGGATTGTCCAATGCTGTACTTACTAAAGGGAACAAGGAAAGGAGCACAATGTGGACACACTGGGTAGACAATATTGAGAAATGGACAGAAAAGATCTCTGCAGAAACACAAATACTGGCACAAGAGAGACAATCAAGGAAACAAAAAATAGTGCTCAATAGAAAATGGTTCCCTAACAACTATCTAGGTTACACGTGGAAGGACAGAAGGAAGTTAATGAATGTAATAAGATATATTAGTCTACGATTCATTTACATATGGTATTCCATGCTCCCGGCATATCTCGCAAGAAAGTGACAAAATAAAACTACATAATTTGTTTGGTTCGGTTTTAACTACAATCTTCATTGCACATGGACAAAGCCATTAGTGCTCTGATCTCCTTCCTTAGATCACACAAGGATCTCAGCACAGTACACAAACTCCTTAGCACTGGCGAGGATCTCAATGTGTGTATATACAGGAATCACACATTCTTTAAATATTTTTGTGGTGGGTAGGTTTTTCCTAATTGTGTAAATTTTTGCCAGGGCAGCAGCCATATGGTCTACTCTTTACGATTTCCAACTGCCAAGGGATTTTTAATGAGCGCAACTTGCACACAGGACCTCCTATTTTTTAGCCCTTATTCGAGATGACTTGGTATCCTATCTCACTACCCATGAGATCAGGGGGGAGTATGACAGGATCAGGACCCACTAGTTCTAAACACATTTCCATCAAATATATTCCCTATACTGGGAACCGAACCCAGTACCTTTAGAATTAGAGGCTGATGCCATATCTCTTAGCAACTCCAAGCATAATTTATTAGTTAAACAAACTTAACTACTGCAAAATAAAAGGTCTACCATGTTAAGATTCATTTATTTTATTATAATCTAATACAGAATCTGTATCATTTTATCTTAAATCCCAGAGGACAGCTTTGTATAGGAAACCAGGTTTTTTCAGTTTTCAGATGCCACCCAAATAGCATTTGAAAAATTGCCCAACTGGCCCAAAATGTTTGAAAAATAACCCAAAGTCGCTCAAAGTAGTGAGACATCGCCCAAATTGTGATCAAAATGAAGCCCAAAGAAAATTTCAATTTTCAGAATATTTTAGTTTTTGGATCAAAGGATGTAGACATGCACATCCAAGTTCTAGCAGCAGATATTTAAAACAACAAATCACTGTTCTTGTAGCAGGTCATAAGTGTTTACTTACTCTCTAAACTCTGATCAGAAAAATAGCTGGAAACAACATCATGAGTCTTTACAATTTTGAAATCAATCATGTAAAACCAATGATGTAATCTGCAATCTATGGCAAGCAAAAGGCAAAACCAATTATGTAATCTGCAATCTATGGCAAGCAAAAGGCATGACTCTTTTCTCATGAAAACCACTAAGTGCTTTGTCACTAAAGTTAAAAAAAAAAAAAATGTTCCCAGCAGGGTTGTGTTGTTGGCCAAAAAAATTTTCCAACTCAAGACTCCTGAAATTTTATAACTCCAACTCATGACTCTGACTAGAGTTTTTTACTAGTCATAAGGGATACAATTCTGAGTCGGAGTCCAGACATTTTTTTACCAACTCCACAGAAAACGACTGAATCCATAACTCCGACTCCACAGTCCTGGTTCCCAACACAAGCAACTGTGTACTTATGTAATATTCAGAATATTCAATTTTTCCATGCTCTTATAATCTTATCCACTGGGTGATTGAACAGTCACTTATTAGTTTTAAGTTTTTATATCCCCATTTCTATCTATTGGATATACATGAAACAATTGTCAAAACAATTAGCCATAGTTGCCGTTAGACAAATCAGTTTTGTATTGTTTTTATTCCCAGAAAAAATAAAAATAAAAAAAATAAAATAAAATCTAACATGGTCCACAAAATGACGTCACAAGAGACAGCCAAATTTGCTGCCTTAATGAAATCATATGTGGAAAAAAAACAGGTCCTAGTACTGGGTTGTAATGTTAATGCAGAATAATATTGTATGTTTTAAAATGGCAGTTATTTCTCTTTATTGTGAAGTTTATTTCATATAAATTAGACAGATGGGGTGAAAAAATAAATAAAAATAGGAAATATCAGAATCAGATACAGAAACAAATGGGATGCACAGGATCCAGGTCACACACAAAATGATGCATACTACCAGCTCAACAGAAGAGAACAAGTGGTAATCTTTAGACTCCGCACTGGCCACAACAGTTTGAGATATCATCTATTCAACAAGCTAAAGTTAGGAACTACCGATGAATGTAACTGTGGCACTGATAAAATGACTGCTGAACATCTGTGGAACAGAGAAAACACATATGGCCGACACCAGTACCATTCGTGCAAAAGCTCTACAGAGATTTAAATATCCTCAAACTGACTACTGCTATCTTTGAAAACATTCAAGTAGATGTCTGAGAGTGTACGAGGAAGAAGAAGGAAGTGATTTTTCAATCACCCTATATTCTAAATATAAAATAATTTATCTTATAATATTGACAAGAAACAAGATGTGTTGATTAGAATATTTCTGAACTGGTCTTTCGAAAGTTTAATTGAACCACTTCCTGATTAAAACTTACATTTCTCAAGCTTCACTGGTCCCTAATTTTACGATACTTCTTTTTAGCACAATATTCTCATGCACAAACAATGTAATCTGATACTTAATGGAATGATTGGCTGATACAAATCATGAAGGAATGGACCTGAAGTCAGTAATCTGATGGTTACTAAAATGACTGGCTGGTACAAATCATGAAAGAATGGAACTGAAGTCAGTAATCTGAAGGTTAGTGAAATTATTGGCTGATACAAATCATAAAGGAATGGAACTATCAGTAATCTGATTGTTACTGGAATTATTGGCTGGTACAAATCATAAAGGAATGGAACTGAAGTCAGTAATCTGATGGTTACTGGAATGATTGGCTGGTACAAACCATGAAGGAATGGAACTGAAGTCAGTAATCTGATTGTTACTGGAATGATTGGCTGGTACAAATCATGAAGGAATGGAACTGACGTCAGTAATCTGATGGTTACTGGAATGATTGGCTGGTACAAATCATAAAGGAATGAACCTGAAGTAAACAAACTGATGGTTAATGGAATGACTACTAATACAAATCATGAAGGAATGAAAATGAAGTCAACATCAATGAATACAATTTAAAGCTCAGTAAAGATCAGCAATTTAATCTATATATACATATATATGCTGAATTAAATTGCACTTCATTTGTCTTCAAATAACTAAAAAGCCACATTATCACACATGTGAACCAAAATTATGCACTTCAAATTCTGAATTGGAATATCACCTCAAAATAAAATTGAAAAATTAACAAATAAAATCTCAAACTCTGAGACAATTGTTCTTGTTAATTAGATTTCTGACATTAATCAAGAAAATGCACCTTATAGATAGGGTCATATTAAAGTGAACAAAAAAATTGGTGGTAGGCTAAATCTTACAAAGATAGTGAACAAAGAAATGGCCTACAATACATCGACAAATTTTCGTCAAGGGCAAATGTAAGAAAACTGTTGAGAAAACGTGAGAACTAATCTACGGTAGATGCATAAAAAATTTAAAACTGGAAACAAAACGGAAAAGGTAGTCAAATATCAGATACTGCAGTAGTGGAGTGAAGTGTTCACTATACTAGGTCCAGCTTTATAAAGCGAGGTGACTGGTTCCCTTCCTCACTGCCTTTGCTTTCCCCAAGTCAAGAGCAGAGTCAAGTATCCATTTACAGCTAGGTAGACTGCAGCTGTTGTTTAACTTGAGCTGCTACAGACACCACCACTGTAAGAGCATTTGAACACTTTTGTGCAGGGAACAGCTGAAGTAGTGGCTCAGTGCTCCAAAGGGAGCTGAATGTGCAATGTTGATACCATAGAATGTAATAACCTTTCTTGTGATGACATATCTCACAACACTTGATGTCAACCTAAACTTGTGATGACATATCTCACAACGCTTGATGTCAACCTAAACTTGTGATATCTCATGTTTCAATTTCAGATCTTCTTCTTCTCGTTCGCTGATGTTTAGTAATGTCTACACAAGAAGTCCGGTTCTCTGGATGTATGTTGCTGTGGTTGAAAGTTCTTCAAGACTCCCAAACAGCTTTGTGTGGATGTGCGTCTCTGTGGGCCGAAGGTTGGGTATTAACCCCAGCGGGAGGCAAGATGGGACAGCAAACGAGGTAAAGGCGAAGTCAACTCCCCCAGCCAGAGGGGGGGGCATGAGCACACTCTGCCTTAAGAAACAGGTGCTGAAGTCAGAGGTACCAGGCCAGGAGGCGCACCAGCAACCATGGTACCATGCAACCCGCCTTGGTTTAATTTCAGATCTCATTTCCAGACTAAAATCTGCTTGCCTAAATGATTTCATGACAATTAATTATAGTCTGCTGTGTGAAAAATCAGAAAAATGGCACAGAACAGCAAAACTTATTGGCTACAAACAAAACAAGAAGCAAAATAGACTGGATGCATTAATCTTCTTTCTCCACTTTTGTTTTTCATCTCTCGGTGCAGTTAAGGTTTTTAATTTGTTCACATTCAGTATGTTTCTTCCTTCTTACGCTCTATCACCAGTTCTCTTCTCCACATGCTTTTGAGTCTCTCATTTATTTTACCCTGTGGATTCCACAATAAGGACTGCCTTGTGATACTATTAGCTATTTTCCTCAATGTGTGTCCTATCTATCATCATCATCATTTTTCCCTACCCAGTATTCCACTGGCAGTTGCCGTTGGATACACACAAATCCTAAAATAAACTGGATGCATAAGAACAGCAACCAAACTGGATATATACAAACAGGAAAATAACTGGACTACCAATGCTTATATGATGACTCCAAGTCAAGCAATATATATATATATATATATATATATATATATATATATATATAATATATATATATATATATATATATATATATATATATATATATATATATATATATGTCTATGTATATACTTTACTGAAAATATGCAACAACTTATTAATATTACTCACTGCAAAATATACAATAAACTATGCAGATTATACACAACCATTACTGCAAAATATACAATAACTCCAGCAAATTATACAAATTAATGGCAAATAAACAAAAATTTTGTATAGTCAAAGGAATAATTTCTCAACAGCTGAGCAAAATATACTTTTCTTCTTCACCATCCTGAACTTTCAGTTCCCTGGGTTGTATGAAATGTGATGCAGTAGGGATGGTGGTTCCCGCCTGGTTACCACGAGGGACAAAATATACATATAACAATCACGTACATAGTATGTCAGACATGATAGCTCTTCAAGTCTAGAAGGAAGGTGATAGTCTCGCACTTGACGTAGCTTGAATACACTTGACAACACTATGTTACGGTTCTGTGAACACTATAATTAATTCAAACACGTATGCCCTGAACATCAGTGACAATCTTAAACATGCTAGATCAGTGTTTCCCAAAGTTTTTTGGGTCACCACCTCCTTGGCTCCCAGAGTACATTCTCAGTGCCTCCTCATTTTAAAAAACATACTTAATTTTAATTATGATTGGGTAGGAATGAAAGGAAATAGTATGCAAGATAAATGAGAGTGGAAGGGCAGAATGTAAGATGGGCCTGCACGCTCAATTCTTAACCCTTCGAAAATAAAATTCATTCGTTCGTGCATTACATTTAAAAAACTATAACTAGCATTGTTGTTATACACTTGTCTATTGAAACTTTCCTCTTGTTTATTAACGTATCACGTTATCACTAGCCTCCCTCCTTAAATACTGAGACAATCAAATCTGCAACAAAGCAACGTTGGTCCTTTTTGAAACTCCTGCAGATCTAATTTCATCAGCTCCAGGGAAAAATACATGCAGACACACCTTGCGAGTGGACACTAGCCGATATAAAACTGGTAAACACTATTTAGCACTGGTTGTCACCTTCCAAAAGATGCTGGTTAAATCTTAGTGAGATGATCACATTCTTTTTGTTGTTTGTTTCTCTTTCTTCTTTCTTGACCAAGGGGACTACAGGGGCTCCGTGATACTTCACATCTGCTTTTTAGAAGACGATTACGGTTAGAATTTATTATCAGCGATAGTAACCTGAGCTCAGGATGGCAAATATAGATGAAACTATGCCTTGCTTAATGATCCTAGTAATACAACTACTCCACTATCTATCCAACATATCTCATCCTCACCTCACTGATGTTGGGAACCTCTGCTATAAGGTATATGAGAAAAACTGGGATGAGTGACGTCAGGTAGGAGCGGTGGGTTCAGGTTTGATAGGCTACGGTCTCCTTTTAAGTGTTCATGCCAGGGCCGTGTATAATCAAAACACTTTTACATGTAAGTGTTGTACTGAGTATTACTGTTGAATTTAGCTTGTCAAATCTTCAACAAACCCTTTACTACAATCCCCAGCCGCCCAATTATCGTCCCCTTGGATCCTTCTAACGTCCCCTGGGTGGGGGTACCGCTCACTTTGGGAACCACTGTGCTAGATCAAGCTAATTAGCTAGCTATAAAAAATATACCTGACTACAAAGTTCACATAGTGGCTTCTCAGACACACACTGACAGTACATTAGACAAGTCTCGAAACATCTCTGTGTGGCATTCAACTTCGCACCTATTAATTCATATCTCACGTATGTAGCTAAAACCCTCCAAAAGGCGGAACGAACCCTTGCCTACTGTTTCAGGGGTGGTAATGCTGATCTGTTTATAAATTGGTCTTGAATGGTTTGTAATCTTGTTCAATAGTACAACAATATCTGTAGTTGAAGCTACATCAACTGGAAGTGAAATAACTCAGCAAAAGAGTCAACAATGACCAAATTCCCACATCTTAAAACGTTTAGTTAAATCTGATCCGTTATATTTATTAGACATTTGTCTAGCATTCACAATCTTATTATATAGGTTCCATATACATTCATGCAACATAATATTTCCATTAGATTTACAATTTGTTTAACATTAAACTTATATCTTTCCACCATAAATTAATTTCATTGTACCAAACTACTATGCGTACCAACATAATGTTAATCCATACACATAACTAAATGACTGATATAAAGGAGTCACTTGATCAACACATGAAATATGTCTGTTCCATCAACACACAGTATGGCAACTGATTTTGTCTCCACACCAAACAAAAACACGCCATCTCATAACAAGACAAATAGGTGCATACCGATGCCTTCCTGCCAACAAATGCCTTTAAAAAAAAAATTTCCGATTTGCCGCGCAATAAGTATCGTAACACCTATATAAATCACATACAATCACTTCTTAGGAGGAATTAAACACATAATCGCTTCATGGAAGCATGAACACTCACCATAAAAATTCTACATAACCACTTCTAGGCAGCATGAACCATCACCTATTTAAAACAAATATAGGTCGTACAAGTCACTTCTTCAACTACATCACGCCTTGTCCTGCCCATACCTTCTCAACTTTTTAAGTCTGTCGGCAGCTTTCTTCTCCAAGAGTTTTTAAGCCTTTCCCTATTTCTTTTAAGCTTCAATTTTCACTGCCTGCACAACCTGGCATGTCACACGTGTTTCAAACTTACATAACTTCACCTGACAATTTGGGAAAGCTTCATTATCTTTTCACTACATGTCTATAACCTTTTATCCCAACACCTGAAAACCGAAATATTCCGAAAATTAACAGTTTCTTTGGCCTACTTTTCTATCACAATTTGGGCGATTCTTGACAATTTTGGGTGATTTCAGTTATTTTTCAATTGCAGAATTGGCGACCTGGGCTATTTTGGCTGAAATTTGGCCACTTTTCATACTGACAAAATCCAGTTTTTGAAACAAAGCTGACCCTAAGGATTTAGGATAAATGGTTGCAGACGTGAATTTTCAAATTTCCTGGACCAACATTTTTGATATTGATAAAGCCATCCCCCTTTTGACAATGGAGGTCATTAAAAAAATGACTTGACTGAAGGACATTGTACATGAAAAGAAGGTCTTTTTTTAATGGTTTCCTGAGTTACTGTTATTTGCTACAAATTGTTGGTGTTTGCACTTTTATTACTTTCTGTTCTCAAAAAGCTTCAACAAAATGGAAGATTTAATATTCAACAAATCTCATCCTAATCCAAATTAAATTGTTTAATGAAACATTTTTATGGCATTGCACTGCATCTGTTCATCGTAGAATATGGAAAATTATCTTAAAAATTACAGTTCTGGATATTTACAAACTTTGGAAGTAATAAGAAAACATAATAACTAACCACATAAATATATATACAACATTCAAGGCTTTAAAGTATAACAGGGAAGACTGACTTCAGTTCTGGCTATAAAACTTAGCCTGTATATTACTGGTTAGACTTGAAAGTTGTACGCAATAACACAGCAGGATCAAATAATTTAAAACATTACCATGGTAAAATTTACAAAAACTCTGTTCTGACTAAATGACGCAACAAAGGAAAAACTGCTTTCAATAAATGAAAAAAATGACATCGTTTTCCTTTATATCACATCTTATTTATTCCATCTAATCCCAGTACAAAGTGAACGTTAAAATGGTAGTATAGATAAGCAGTCAGGAGGACTTGGCGTGTGTTTGTTGAAAGCCTATGCTTGGGGATCTAAAGGGGATTGATTGATTGATAGTAAAGCAGTATGTTTTTTATTCACAATATTATGACAACCGTCTCAAGTAATTCCTGGACTTATCTGAGGAGATAGAAATAACAGGACGACGGCTCCACCAGGTTTGTCATAAGAGGTGACTAACATAAGGTTGTGCATGGGAAGATGTCATCCTCATCATGTGAAACATACTGCTACAGAAACCGATGCTGCAAGGGAACATGAATGCTTTGGTGCAGGCTTTCTGCAAAGGGACTGGCTATCTTGGTGGCTCCATGCTTCACAAAAAACGAAAGGGGAAAAGATGAAATAATTGTGACAATCACTTCACACTATAAGCGTAACCACAAAATGTTTCTATTCAGCCCATTCTAAAAAGCCAATACCATATAAGCAGCAGAAGTAAATCTGTTTTATAACTAACCAATAGTGACAAATCATTTCCTTCTTTATTAGTTGCCATCTCCACATCGAAGGTCGGCATGCAATGGATCTCCAACGTCTTCTGTCTCATGTCTTGATGGTGCACTCTGATAGACTCTTCCCTGTCCATCTCTTGATGTTATCTTCCCATTTATAATACTGACTTTCTCTTGCACCATTTGTCTTTAACTCTGCCTTCTATTATGGTCTTCGGCAAACTGTTGTCTTTTTTTTACAAGGTCAAAATATTTTATCTGTAAATTTTGATCTCCTTCATTAATTCTCTTTTCTTTCCTTGGTTTTCCAGGACCCCTTTGTTTTCTTCTCGCACTTCATTCCTCTATACATCTACTTCTCAAGGGCCTCAATTCTTTCTTCTAACTGTTTGGTCATTGTCCATGCTTCTACGCCATACAGTAATGAAGAATAGGTAATTTCCTATCTTTCGTACCTTTTTACTCCGCAGTGAATATGTATAGTTAGGTGTTGTTTCGTAGTGCTTAGGGTTAGGATTAGAATTAGGGTTAGGATTAGGACTAGGGTTTGTGTTAACCATAATACTAACCCTAACCCTAATCCTAACGCTAACTGCTACGAAACAACACCTAACTACATATATTCACTGCGGACCAAAAAGGTAAGAAAGATAGGAAATTACCGAAGAATAAATATATATAACATTTGATGATTCTCAGTTTTAATTTGTGAGTTAATTGTTTAGATATTAGTATTTGTCTTATGGTGTTGAATGTAGCAGCATAAGTAACTTTTTTTTAATAACTACCAAATTATGACAACCAATTTCCCTATGATCAGCATAGTTAACCTGACTTTATACCTACTCCCCTGTGACATTCCCTTTCATCTGAGCAGAATCATAATCCACCATCACATGAAGCTGCCGATCGCAACCAAGTGGCAATGCTATCTACAGCACCACCTTAAATCGAGCAAAAAGAAGCTCTCGCTGCAAGCAGAAGAGAGGAGAAAACGTCAAAAGGAAGATCAGGAAAATACGCAGCTGAGGGCTGTCACCTCAGGGGCACATTCCTATAGTCAGTTATGACTGAAGGGGCTATTATTATTATTGTGACCAATCAAAAAGGAAGGCAGACAATTCTTTAGAGCAGTGCTTCCCAAGCTTACAATAATTATGTACCCCTTATGAGAGTTTCATCTTACCAGGCGAGGAGAATTTGACAGTAGTTTCTTCTTCTTCATTCCCTTTCAGACGTCGACTTAAATATGTTCAAAGAAAGTGGTCCCTTGAGATTGTTGGTATCTCCATTAAGTTTTTCCAGGAATGGCACCGGTGATGGCCATTTGCGCTTTCTCTGTTCCTTATATTTTGAGGCACCTTTGAAGTAGATATTAAGCAGTCAGTTTATTGGTGCTATTGTTAAACTCATCAGTAATTCCTATCTTTAGCTGGTTGAATAGATGGTATCCCAATCTGTTGTGGCCTGTGCAAAATTTGAAGATTACCACTTGTTCAAAAACCTCTACACCTCACGGTAGAAGGGGAACGACTAAGTAAGTTCAATTCTGCTAAGCCGGTAATATGCATCAGTTTTTTCATTGCCTGGATGCTCTTCTACCAATTTGCTCCTATATCTGCTTTGGTACGATGACAATGTACTGATGGGAGTTTTAATAATACTATTCTGTCTACACTAGCACATATATAATATATGATACTGATTTATTAATATCTATTACAAAAGTTATACTATTTATAGAAATAATACTTTTTTTTAAACGTGAAACACGCATGGGAATGAACATATGTGTATTTCTACAGTACACCATTCTCACATATTACAAGTTTAATTAACCGTTTTCTGCAGCTTAAAGAAGGATGATAAAGTAAAATAAAATAATCTGCCTTGTACCCCTTTCATGTACCCCCAGGGTTATGTGTACCATACTTTGTAAAACACTGTTTTAAAGTAAAGTTCAAGTGGAAATGAAGTTTGTAAAAACTGAAGTGAAGTGATAGGTTAGAGAACAACTGCAAAAGACAAAATAAAAAAGAATAAAAAAACTCTTGAAATCTATCTACTTTCTTGGAAATACATGAATCCAATAATAATTGTAAAATAAACAAAAAAGTAAAACAACCCAAACAATTATTAACATCCCAATTTAAACAGCAAGCATCTACACTTATGTTCGACATTTGGGCACCCACTTGAAGGTAAGAGAAGATCAACATTACAATGTCCGGAAAAAGGAGCCCACATTACAATAAGCACACTTGGTCAATGTGAGCAGTATTACAGAACTGTCTCACTTCAACAACCGCCCCAAAATGCTGTTAATTTTTAGTATACATGGAAACATCTTTGATGAAAGGAAGAGATGATAATGACCAATGAACCAGGAATGTATAAAAGCACTTCCCTCACACTGGTCCAAGATGGAATCCCATACGAAAGAGACAACAAGCAGAATAAAAATGGTAAAGACTTTATATCTGGGGTTGGCAACCGGTCAATCTTGATCTACATTATAGCATACAAGGAAAAATCTGATTAAATCAAAAGGAAGAGATGATAATGCAATGAACCAGGAATGTATAAAAGCACTTGCCTCACACTGGTCCAAGATGGAATCCCACAGGAAAGAGACAGCAAGCAAAATAAAAATGGTAAAGACTTTATATCTGGGGTTGGCAACCGGTCAATCTTGATCTACCAATAGCTCCCAAGGCAGCATTTGGTAGATCTTTAGGTGACAGAGGGGATAAAAAGAATTCTTAACCTAGGTAAATTTCAGACTAGCCCTCTCAAACAGGCACTTAAAAGTGTGGTGTCCCCAGGTTTAAAGGTACTTTTACTGCATTCTCAGTGAAAACCCACAAACTGGCTTACAAAAATTCACTTTATTCATGAACTATATAAGATAGAAAGTGATCTTTTCTTTGCAGTGAAGTTAACATTCGGTAAAATATTTTGTTTTAATTTTCCATCTCTCTGTGGGTGACTGCAGGAAGCTAATCGTACAGCAAGGCTTATTCCAAAGTCTAGATACTCTAAAACCTGGAAACAGAAATGATATTATCAATATTTTAAACAAATAAGGAGGGAAAACCCGAGGCACGTAAACGATAAATAAATAAATATTACACACATAAAGGTATGTTTCAGGCACTTGTAAGAAATAAGGAAGTAGAAAACTAGACAATAGAAAAACCACAGAAGCAGGCGGGGAGGATAGTGTGATTCGCTTTTGTAGCTAGGCGGTGTTGCTCTTCGGACAGTCCTGGGTTCGATTTTCCGGCGAGCCTATCACATCTGTTGTTTTTCTGTTGTCTAGTTTTCTACTTCTTTATTTCTCATGGATACCTGAAACATACCTTTATGTGTGTAATATTTATTTATTTAATGATTTTATCAATGTAGATCTTCAGAAACCTCTAGTTTACAAAGCAGATCCCCACAGCTCCTGATTTGTTGGCCACTGCTGTATATTAACCCAACTGGCTCATATATAACAAAGGCAGATTCAGAAAGTGTGCCTGTGCCTCAGGTTACAGAAGAAATAACAGGAATACAAGACCTTTAAATCATCAAGGATAACATTAATTTTGACTAAACAACATGCAATTCCGAGTTCAGACATAGAATGATTGCCAGAAAATATGATACAAAAATAAATCTGACAAAACTGGTCGCAACCTGGCAACCATTCAGGTAAGAAAATTGTTAGCTATAAACAGACAGAATATCAGAAATGTAAGTTAATCTAATGTCTATGTTTTGTTCAAAAACATCAATACATTTTAAAATGCTTTCAAATTTTTTAATGGAATAACCAATCCATTCATTTCTTTTTTTTTTTTCAATTCAGGAAAAAAAATGGTGGTGGGGGAATGGTGTTTAAAAATATGCTGCCTGCAAGCATGGATTGTTGTTGTTGTTGTTTAACTAAGGCTGCTGAGCTTCTCGCTCTTTTGCAGCCAATACCAAGTTGAAGACTCCTTGGTATTATCTACGCTGTAGATCTAGACTTTTCCACCATTCCGAAACGTGCTGAGTTGAAGTCATGAGCTCCAGTTTCTCCAACTTGGCTTACATTGAAAGGATCTTCACATCTGGTCCCAAGCTAGGAGTAAGAAGCACGTGGCATACTGTGCATTCCCCGCCATCCAAGGGACTTTCCAACTATGCAGAGCTAAAATACTGTGCTCTGGTTCTGGGCTCTCCCAAGGAATAGTCACGTCCTGCACAGAGCCACTTCTCAGCTTCCCCCTGGGTCCGTAGTGAGATCCCCCTCCATGCAGTCAACCAGGTCCAGAGAATTACGTCTGGGGCTCAAGTGACTTCTCCAAGTGTGCAATGTTGGGTTCTCAACAAGTTTCACCACAGGGGGAATCTTTGGAAGTGTGTGGATGATTTCAAGAGTCAATGAGGGTGTAATTAGCCTTAGACAGAGGTTCACTTCCATGTACATATACTGTAGCATTGTGCATAGCTGGTGGGCATATAAAGATGACTCCAGACATGCCTCCATGCATGGATAAGTAATCAGAATTTTATAAAGTTGTTCAAATGTGTCAGTTTTATCATTTACTGTAGTGTGTGAGAGGAAGAAAAAAAATAAGATATAAAACTAAAGAAAACTGTATATGCTACCAAAAAAAATTTTAAAAAGAAGAATAGAGTAAAGATTCAGGCATTGAAAACACACCCATTAACTTTACACATGGCTCTTGAACCAACACAATTTTTCTGTTAACTGCATTAGTCTTACAAAGTTAACAGACAATTTAAAGTTTGCCAGCATAGTTTTCTGTAAAAATTGGTCCTATTTACAAAATGGAAACAAAGACATGGCAAGCAAACTTTCAAGACTCTATCCAAGAGGGCTTATCTGCATTAGGCTGCTTTGGTTGTATATTGAACTGTTTGAGCGTAGCTTCCAGCGCGGATGCGTTCCCACTGAAATACGCTGAGATGGCCTTGTGGAAGAGAAGCAGCTGTTTGTGCATGACCTTCACCTGAAAATATTAATAGTGTTCTTATTTACACAGAGTAAATTAAATAGGGTGGAAGATGCATCTCAGAAGTAAACAGCAGAAGAGCCCAGGCAAAATCAGTATTCTATAAAATGTTACGCAAGTCTGTCAATAGAAGTAAGAAAGAGAGTTCTTCAGTGCATATATACAGACAATCATGACATAAGGAAGTGAGTCATGGACAATTAATAAACAAGCAGGAAAAGCACTAGGGGCCACAGAGATGTGGTTTTACAAAATAATGTTAAAAGTACCATGGACAGCTTAAAAGAAGTAATGAGGATGTCCTGAAAGATGGACAGCTGAAAAGAGTAATGAGGATGTCCTGAACGAGGCCAATGTGCAAAGGAAGCTTATCCCTCATGTAAGAAGTAAGCTTATCCCTCATGTAAGAAGTAAGCTTATCCCTCATGTAAGAAGCTTATCCCTCATGTAAGAAGTAAGCTTATCCCTCATGTAAGAAGTAAGCTTATCCCTCATGTAAGAAGGAAGCTTATCCCTCATGTAAGAAGTAAGCTTATCCCTCATGTAAGAAGTAAGCTTATCCCTCATGTAAGAAGTAAGCTTATCCCTCATGTAAGAAGTAAGCTTATCCCTCATGTAAGAAGTAAGCTTATCCCTCATGTAAGAAGGAAGCTTATCCCTCATGTAAGAAGTAAGCTTATCCCTCATGTAAGAAGGAAGCTTATCCCTCATGTAAGAAGGAAGCTTATCCCTCATGTAAGAAGGAAGCTTATCCCTCATGTAAGAAGTAAGCTTATCCCTCATGTAAGAAGGAAGCTTATCCCTCATGTAAGAAGTAAGCTTATCCCTCATGTAAGAAGTAAGCTTATCCCTCATGTAAGAAGTAAGCTTATCCCTCATGTAAGAAGTAAGCTTATCCCTCATGTAAGAAGTAAGCTTATCCCTCATGTAAGAAGTAAGCTTATCCCTCATGTAAGCTTATCCCTCATGTAAGAAGGAAGCAATCCACTTTCTTTAGGCATGTTATGAGAAGGAGAAGGCTGAAGTATATCACGATAACAGGAAAAGTAGAAGTAAAAAAGTGATAGAGGACGACAAAGTGAGAGAAGATAATTGACCATTTGACATTGTGGCAAGGAAAGATGTCAACAACAGAATCAATAAATAACGTTGGAGATAGGAAGTTGTGGAGAGACATGATCACCTACCTCACCAGTCATGACACCTGAAGAAGAAGAAATTAAATCAGAATACTGATTTAAAAGGAAAAAAAAAAACAAAACAAATGTGAAAATGTGTCACCAATAGAGCAAGTAAAGGAAAAGAACGTTTTGAGGGATCCACTATTATTACTGTTACCACATCCACTTAAAAATCTTTAATTGGATAGCTGCCCTCGATGCTACACATTAGGATATAGCTTTAACAATATTCACAATTACTGTCTACAAGGACACAAACTTCACATTTCTGTGAACAATGTTACCAAGTTCTGTCATCCTTTCACATCTGTAAAAATTCTATGATTTTTTTTCTGCTTTAATTTTTATATGGCGGGCTCAGGACAGGTCACTCGAGGTTCCTGCAAATTTTGAAAGTTTAAAATGTAGAACGATTGAGGGTCGTGTGCAAAATATCAGCTTCCTAGGTCATCTGAAACCTAGTGAATCAAGGGCTCACAGATTTGAAGCATGCAAACAAAGCTCATATAAAATTAAATATGACTTATGGATATCCAGGTCACTGCAATCAGATCCTGTTCCTCTGATACTGCCAGCTGAGTCCAGCTTGAATAACACCTCATTAACTTTATTAAAGCTATGAACTTTTCTAACGAGACCTTTGATATCATCTTGAACGGGGAAAAACTACAGAAAGTTGAAAGTCTCAATTATTTAGGCAGTAAAATGACTCAGGATGGTGACACAACAAGAGAAATCCATACTAGAATTGCTTTGGCAGCTAGCGCCTTCAATAGATTATCTAACATTTGGAAATTACGATCATTGAATATACATACCAAGCTTCGTCTGTTTAATTCAAATGTTATCTCAGTGTTAACATACGGCTGTGAGAGTTGGAAAATAACAAAATCATTGGAGAACAAGCTGAATACATTCGAGAACAAATGTCTTAGAAAACTCATGAACATCAGTTGGAAAGAATTCAAGACTAATCGACAAATAAGAGAAGACTCTAGGCAGAAATATGTCTCCGACTATATAAGGAAAAGACGATGGTCATATATCGGTCATGTCCTACGAATGCAAAACAACAGAATACCACTACAGGCGCTCACTTGGGTTCCTGAGGGTAAGCGGAAAAAAGGAAGACCAAAAGAAACACTCAGAAGAACAATAATAAGAGAAGGAAGAACGTTGGGCCTAAATAATGTGCAAGAGCTAAGAGGAGTGGCGTCACAACGAACAACCTGGAGAGCACTGGTTTCTGCCTTATGCGCCGTGTTTGGCGCTTAAAGAATTTATTATTATTATTATTATTAACTTTATGGGTTGCCTCAGACCAGACAGTCTTAACACTTAAAATTCCTTTGTCTGAGGTGACCTTTTCCACTCTTATTCCATTTCCCCTGTTGATCGCCATAGTAGATTCTATGGGTAGAACCCATTTTTAATTTATTTTCTCATGTGTCCTGCCTAGCTCTCACTTCTTTCCCTTCCCTGACGAAGGCTTTGTGGCCGCAACATTGGCTAATGTTTTTGTCTTGGTAAAAAAAATCACCTTTTTTCAATTTTTTAAAATACCCATCCGCCGTATAAAACAAAAGAAATCGCTGTAAAAATGAAAAGAAGATTTATTTTGTAATGTGAGACATGTCAGACGTGAAAAACTTGAATAAATAAATACAACAGCAAAATTAGAGGGTATAAGGGACTGAGGAAGATAGAGAGAGACAATATTATGTGGATTAAAACACAGGTGGGAGCCACGCTGGTGTAATGGTTACCACACTGCGCTAGCGATCGGGTGATCCACGTTCAAGCCCGGGCGAGAACATTTGAAGGAAGTGTCGTCGACCGGGATTTGGACTGGATTAATTCGAGCCCTGGCGAGTACATTTGAAAGAGTGTCGTCGACCAGGGACTGCAATAACCTGAACGGCTCCTGAGCCAAACCAGCTCTAATGGGTACTCTCCGAAGAAGGCGAGTATCTCCCTGAATGGCGAGAGGACACGTATCAGCTTACAGAGAAAATAGGATATGCACGTAAAATCAGTCTCAGGTTAGACAACCTGAGATTTCGCCTCGAGTAATAGCGGGCGTGCGTTAAAAAAAAAAGGCATGGAAAGAAGTCATACAAGGTGACTAATATGAGGTTGTCCATGAGGTTGGCAACTCCATCACATAAAACATGTTGCTATAGAAACAACTGCTTGTGAATGCTAGGTGCAGGCTTCCAGCAAGGTTGGCCACAAGCAGTGGTAGTCCAATGTCCCATAAGGAATGAAAAGGTTAATGATTATGGAAGGAAAATACCAACAGAGCTATCAGGTACACAAGTGTTGTTAAAAATAGCTGCCTATGTTAATCGGCACAGCACTAAATAGAACAGGGGTTTCCCAACCTGTGGTACATCTCGTACCACCAGGGGGAACAAGAAGCTTGTCAAGGGGATATGGGGGAAGAACTATAGTATCATACTGAAATATTCCAAAAAAGTAGTAGTGTAGGTGATAAAAAATATTGTGAAGTTGAGAAAGAATGGTCAGTGCTGTTCTCGATCATAGCAATAAACAAACTGGACGTTGAATATGAGATGTGCGTATCTCTTTCAAAAACTGTATCAAGAATACAACTGCTGTTTGACAAGAAACACAATTAGGGGTCTCACTAACTTATTCAACCGTGATTTGGTAAACATTTAACAAGTTTATGGTACTAAAAATGTTTTACACAGATTAAAGTTTTCTGTATGCGGACCAAAAATGATTGGGAACCCCCAGATAGCCAGAGATGAAATTACCAGACGTTAAAAAGCTCTTCGCAGTCGACTTCACAAACATTTATAAGATACTCACTCTGTTTTCATCCAGAAATCTGATTTTAATTAGTACATCTCCACGCAGACGTTCAAACTTAAACTTGTGCTCTTCAAATTTTCTCCTGGCATTCTGCAGCTTTACCTGGTTCGCTGCTTCTCTTGACCCTGTCTCGAGGCTTTCATAATCTGCTCTGTACGCGTCATATTCTAACCTAAGAGACAGACAGGCAGAGATATGAACATAATATTTTCACTGACACATGAGTGTGCAAGACAGAACTTTTCAAGCTATGCAACATTAGACCATTACAGAAAACTTGATTTTTCAATTGATGAATGACAAATAAGTATTACTCTTGTTGAAAATAACAACTAATAGTCTGGTTACAGTTTAAGAAAATAGCAACTAATTTGGTTACAGTTTAAGAAACTAGCAACTAATTTGGTTACAGTGTTAAGAAACTTGCAACTAATTTGGTTACAGTTTAAGAAAATGTTACAAAAGACAATATTTACAGACTGAAACATTTATTTGAAATATTTTTGTGATTTGTCATCATCATCCCTCCCCCTCAACTCCCCAAGGTGTACAGGTCTTCAACAAACTCATGACAAGTGGCTCCTCTCCTGCGTCATGCTCCTCTCCTGTGACAAGTGCTCCTCTCTCCTGTGACAAGTTCTCCTCTCCTGCGTCATGCTCCTTTCCTGCGTCATGCTCCTCTCCTGCATCATGCTCCTCTCCTGCGACATGCTCCTCTCCTGTGACAAGTGCTCCTCTCCTGCGTCATGCTCCTCTCCTGCGTCATTAGTTCCAGATCTTTCCATGCCTTCCTCCTCCCTTGCATTTCTGACTCCATCTCTCTTCTCCGTGTGTTTTTTTTTGTCTCCCTTTATCTCTCTTACCCAGAACATTTGTTCCAGACCAAGGACTGCCTTGTGATGCTATCAACAGGTCTCCTTAATGTGTTTCCTACCAATCTCCAGCTTGATCGTTCAACTCCCAAAATAGCATAGGCCTTCAACAAACTTATGCCAGCATCTTCCTGAAATTGTTGGACTACGCTTCTTCTTCTTCATTCACCCTCAGATTTCTACATTAATGACTATTAAAGGCCGTAGTCAGCTCAAGGTTCCTGGCGTCTCCAAACAATTTAGTGGAATTGGTTGTTGCCATATGCCACTCTGTTCTCTGCTGTAAGTTGGGCAGGACTGGAGCAGATCTTCGGCTGTCATGGGGCTGGTGCAACAGGTGCAGAGATCTGTTGGACCAATCCTGTAATTGTGATATAGATGGTACCTCAACCTATTGTGACCAGTTGTAGTAAGATCCCTGATACCCCGATCAAATAGATAAAATATTATCGATTATAAATCCAAATACTATAGAGATAAAATAGGGAGTTGTGCTCAACGTCTTTGCCATCGCCCGCAGTCGCGCAGGTTTTGAGAAGCCTTAATGCAAAGTGAATGATACCCCATCTCAATATTACACGCTTTTTCGTACTCCGGCCTAGAAATTAAATCTAACATTTTGACCGCGTGGCAGCTTGCCAAATGTCTTGCTTAGTTTCATGAGAGTGAGAGAAAAGGGACACCAAAGGGGTAAAAGAGAGAAAGAAAAATAAAACTACTAAGGCATTCTTAGAACTTGTTAATCGTACAACATGCGACAGTGTGTTTAGGCAACGCAAGACGCGTGGCAGAAATATTTGAATATTGTTAGCAAGTGGTGCAAATCCACTTCAAACCACCTGCCCACCCCGTTCACTAGTAGCGCAGTTTGAATGTATAAACACTTAGATCGGGAGACGCTAGTAAAAACACACAGACAAGCTCGCATTTCCTGTATAGTTATATTTTTTTATGAAATCCAAACGCGTTGCTTCATTTTGAAAAAGAACGAGAGAGGGAGGGAAAACGGTGGTGGATTTAAAGAAAAGAAAAAAATTACAGCTAACTTGGAAATTTGAAGATACCCAATAATGTGTAGGGCTGGAGATGGCGGAAGTGAAACTTAGAAGGATAGATAACGGATGGCCAAGGAACATTGATGCAGAATAAAATAAACGAAAGGACAGTGACAATAAAATGATAATACTTGTTTATTAGAATATTATATTCCATATTATGATATATTATCCTACCATAGAGAGAAAAGTATTTTCTTTGAAGAACTGAAGAGGGAAAAATACAAAGATGAAAATTATGATAAGGAGAGAAATAAAAATATAACGACTATATGACAGACAGTCGTCTGATCAATAATTGCCTTTTCTCATTAAAAACGCTTAGATAGTAACAGAAATATTGTAAAGAAAAGACAGACGCATTGATGTCCTCACTCAACTTTGCCAGTCTTGGGAGAAGGGGGACGTTACATTTTTTTGAAAGTGTAATTCATTTTGAAAAAAAGAGGCAAGTGGGCATAACATAATTCGATTGGCTGTGGTAAAATAGACTAATGGTAGTAATAAAAACGAATTGAAGCCAGCGTTAGTTGCCACTTGAAGATAAAGATTTGAAAAGTAGTGTTATCATCAGACGCAAGGCATTCATAACCATTGCCTTCGCTGTTCTGCACCAGGGGCGATCTTAGTGTGACCATTGATCGCCGGTTAACCTACAAATTGTGCATTATTTCATTGATGTGGTAAGATAAACATTTATATAAACCTTATTATTGAGATGTATCTGTATTATTGAATGTGTATGCAGTATTGATGGGTAGAGGCAAAACCAGAAAGGTGCCAAACTCAACACTTTGTGTTATGCCCCAAGTGCTATTAGGGAAGATTACCATTTCTTTTAAAAGCCAGGCGGCTACTTAAACTTTGGGAGAGAATGAAAAGACATAGTTGGAAATAAAATATGACATTATTATGACTGGAAGGCCAGAAAACCACTGGCCGTCTTCAGCAAGTCAGTGTTTTCACATGACTTCATAAAATTAACTATAATGTTCCAATGAAAGGAATGTATCAAACTGATGATTGAAATTTACCTGAGTATGAAGCTGTCACCCCATCAGATAGGAATGATAGCTATTTATGTAGCCATAGAAACTGATCTTGAAACTGTTGATAATGCTTAGTTGGTTAGGGAAGGAGATATGTGTGAAATACTAAGGAGGCCTTAATCCTCTTATTTTCAGGGTTTCATGTTGAAACATTCAGTGAGCCATACCAGAATTATTGTATCTGCACGTTCGAGGCAATAAGTATCTGATTGCCCAAAACTCTGAAGAGTGCTGTAGCAGTGTCTATACGTTGCAGTTGTGAAGACTATCTTTGGTGGAAGAAAGACCACAGTGCTTCGGAACTGAAAGATAAGAACCATCCAAAGGTTCATGATTTTTCACTTGACATAATCTCTCCAGTATTAAATCAACACAGCGTTCTTGAGTTGATGAACATAATCGTTCCTCATAAGAGTGACCCTTTATAGAATTTAGTGCTTTACCAGGACATTCCAAGTCATAGACATTTGCATAATATAATAGACAGGTTGTCTTTTTTAATTCACATTACTGTAAATACATTTCCATTCTATTTTGAGTTTTAAACATTCCTGTACCCAAGAAATTGAGGTACAGGAAATTAAAATTGTAAAAAATTGTTACTCAAACTTTAACCATTGATTTGTTTAATCATTTTCATTGAGTTACGTTAGTGGTTGTTGTCATTCTCTCTACATCATATAGCACATTACCCTAGACATCTAGCCAGATAACAACCAGACACCTTTATATAAAAGTAGGCTCAAAATATATCGCAGATTGAGGTCGTAGGGTGGTAGCAGTCAGGTACCCTGAGAACAAGCATCATCAACTATTAGACTCAGGGACTTGCATAGCTGACCTCACTCTGTAGACAAGTAATATTTATCTCAGTAACATCTAAACCCACCACACCAGTACGTAAGTGGAAAATGATGTTTAACAAAGAGGACCAAGTATATTCAAGAACTGTTTTATGTGTTATCCTCAAACTTACTCTGAGATTAGATGAATGAAAATGTGTACTTGTTAGCCTATATATTACCAAGGATATTCACAGACTCATAACTTTTCATTTTGTTTGTGTTTTCCAATCTAGATTTAGTGCAGTGGTTAGTGCACTGGCTTCATAGCTCGGTGGTCTATGGTTCGATCCCTAGTTGAGGTGGGATTTTTTAGACTGCAAACGGCTCCGGGGTCGACCCAGCCTCATGAATTGGGTACTAGAGCAAATATGGGACGGTTAAGGTGGCCGGCATGATGCTGACCACATCACCCCTAGTGTGCTGATGGGCAAGAAAATATGGGCCTAGCACCATATTCCCAATATGCCTCAATGGGTGTGTAACGGGATCCTTTACCAATCTAGATTACCTGACAGAATAAGCTTGCACAAATGTTACATCATCATCACTTCCCTTTTTATTCCCTATGGAACATGGAAGCAACACTGATGCCTCATCCTTCTAGCTTGGGACCAGATGTGACAATCCTTTAAATGCAAGTCAAGCTGGGGAAACGAGCTCATGACTTCAACTCAACACATTTCAGAATGGCAGAAAAACCACAAGAAAAGCCTAGATCTACTGTGAGGATAATACCAAGGAGTCTTCAACTTGGTATTGGCTGCAAAAGCTTGAGAAGCTCAGCACACCCTGTCCTCGGTACACAGATTTCTACCTATCTCCAGGTTGTAACCATTTAAAAAATACCAGCTGCCGTGTGTTATGTTACATTTCTATTTATCTCCTTCCCTAAACGTTCCAAATGTAGTATTTACTCTGAAATCTATGTAGAACTTTTCAAAGAATGTTCTATCAATCTTCACTTTTATCTATTTTATCAATTTTTTTCTCCCTTGGCCACCCTATTCTACAACTCTAAGTAACAAAAGTATATTTACAAATATCAGCACCCCGTCTGATTCGGAAAGGGGGGTGGGGTGGGGGGGGTGTCTCTAATGAGACAATGAAAGAATAGGTCTACTGCACAGATCAATCAATCAATCAATAACCTTTAGCTCCCCGAAGAGCATAGGCCTTCAACAAACACATGCCAAGTCTTTTTGTCCTGTGCCATCCGCTCAAGTTCTTTCCATGTTTTCCTCATCATTTTCACCTCTGTATCCAGTTCTCTTCTCCATGTGTTTTTTGGTCTACTTCTGCCTCTCTTTCCCTGTGGATTCCAGAACAAGGACTGCCTTGTAATGCTATCAACAGGTCTCCTCAATGTGTGTCCTATCCATCGCCAGCGTCTTCTTCTCAACTCTTGTTCCACTGGCACTTGTCTGGTTCTTGTCATCAATTCCACATTTGTGACTTTGTCATACCATTTCAGTCCTTCTATTCTACGCAAGCACCCGTTTATAAAAGTCTGTAGCTTTTTGGTTGTTGTTTTTTTTGTTGCTCTCCATGTCTCAGAGCCATACAATAGGACTGACTTGACATTTGAGTTGAAGATTCTTATTTTCATGTTGGACTTGATTTCTCTTGTTCTCCATATGTTTCCCAAAGCTGCTATTGCTTTTTGTATTCTTATTTTGATATCATTGTTTGTCCCTCCAACTTTGTCTATATTACTACCAAGATATGTGTATGATTCTACATCTTGTAGTGGTGTTTCTTCAAGTTCAACCTTGTTATCTATTTCTAATGCACCCTCATGCAAGTCGTAAAAGGCAACTAAAATGAGGCTGGTAACCTCATCATGTACAACAGATTGCTACAGAAACCATTGCTGTAAGAACATGTAAATGCTTGGGCCAGGCTCCCTGAGGGGGCCCACGGCCAGCTGCAGTGATGCTTTCATGCTCCATATGAAGTAAGAAAGAAAAATGATGACCTCCACAAAGAAACACAGCTGACAAGATGTCGCCAGTGTTGATTGACAGATCTTACCTAGCACTTTCATAATTCTTGACTGTCATCAGGGTGTCTTCTATTGTCTTGTTGACCAATGTGTTTACAGATGATACAAAGAAGTTCAGAGCACCTGGTGAAAAAACATGACTGTAAAATAATACAACATCCTTAATGTATATGCCAGGTGTACTCAGAATTTAATATATAACAGGCAATGTCTATTTGTTTGTGCTTTATGCCTTGAAATTTCTTCTTGGAATTTGGCAGAGTTACTCTTTAGGGTCTTCTTGAGAACGCTAGCAGGTTATTTATTAGCAGATCATTTTGTTTTTGACAGAAATCCTTTAATTTTCTGTTTTAATCGTTATCTATGTTTAGTAATAAAATGAATGAAAAATGTACTGAAACACTTTCTGATCTGGTTCGAGATTTTAAGTTGCCACCGGAAAACAAATTCCCAAAGCATGGTTGTTGTAAAACACTGGAAAATTTATATTATGTTCATATTTTTCAGCGTTTTGGGTTAGTTACCAAATCGTGTAAAACTGTTTACCGTGGCAACTAGTGATAGGACCACAAAAATGCTTGTACATCTCGTCTAACGGCTGAATAGGCTAGAAACTTGTTTTAACAATTGACTGATAGATCTAGCGATGAGGACAAGAGTGAAAACGGAGTGCACATTGATTGAAATAGTGATTTTGATAGAGATGGGGCGCAAGCAGTTATAATTGTGAAAATATTGCAAGTCCTCAGCCATCTGAGGGCTGTTAAATAGCAACAACCTCTGTTAGAGTTACAAATGGTGCTTATTGTAATAGTACATTCATTTATCTTTAAAATGACGTGTAATTCATAAAAATCTGTAAACAATTATGAAAACTACAGCTTACTTTGTGCAAACACCTACAGGATGAAAATGGGAACAAAATTTTATTCGGCCACAGTGTGTTTTTCAATTCGGTAGTTAATGTGTTAAAACAAAGTTTGAATGTGTGGAAAAAGTGTTTATGTATTAGTCTGCAGATAATTCTGTGTATCAATGATGTATAACGTTTTTAGTTTCCTTCACTCATTTTTGGGGAATACTTATGTACTACATGCATGTCAGCAAATGTTAAATTTGATCAAATGTAAACCTGTATTCCATGTTGTAAAATGTACATGATTTTGTAAATTGAAAAGAAATGCAAATAAAAGTTTTAAAAAAAATAATTAGTAATAATAAAACCGACGCACCCGGCGTTTAGACTGAAGGGGTGCACCCAGCAAAAATGGGAACATTTTATTTAAATAAAACTAATATATACTTATTCCCGACTGCAAGGTATTTAATATTTAACAGCATGTGCCTCGCCAAAACGAGGCAAGATTTTTTTAGACGAAATTATCAACTGTAATCAATTCAGACCACAAGATACTTTATATGTGGACATGCACCTAAATGTAACTGATGGTTTTTGTTTCTAAGTTGAACGGTGCGCGCCTCTCCAAAACGAACCAACATTTTATTTCAGCTTAAACAAAAAGGAAGCATCACAGTTATGTTATAGCCCTTTAAGCTTTAGCATTTTACAGTGTCTTCAGAGTGTAAAACAACTGTAGTTCTAACCAGACCGAAGCCAGTCTGGAGTGACAAAATCTAACTCATAAAACCAAGATGAAACTAATGCAGACATTAGTCGTCTATGTACTTTTCAGTTTGAAATCAATTAAGTGTACAGTTGATAATTTAAACTGTATTCTTTTTTTTGTTGTTGCTCGAAATAACTTATGCATTAAAAGAAATTGCTCTCAGAAAAATAAAGTATCGGATGCATTCAAAGTTCATGGGTCATGCTTCCTTAATAATACGGCGTAATTCAACAGTACATGTTTAGTTTGAATGAAACACTATGATATGCAATTGGCAGGATTTAGTTACAATCCCAATTACTAGTTGCACACAAAATGGATGCGGCATGTGAGACCTAAACTTAAATAAAAGGAAGCATTATGAGCTTTAAAAGCATCTGATACTTTATTTTTGTGTGCAATTATTTTTTTTTAATGCGCAAGTTATTTTATAGCAAAAAAAATATTAATACAGTTTCTAAATATATGGATACAATATGTGATTATTGCAGAACTACTCCAGAATCTAAACATTTTTTGCTGTAATTTGTTGCGACAAGGGAAATAAATTCATGTGATTTTGCTTTCATTGATGGTAGGTCAGTGTTTCATAATTTTCCAATAGTACTAAAGTGTCGGCGTCTGTGGCCTAATGGATATGAACGCAGTTTCATAATCCAGATATACCAGGTTCGAAACCTGCTGCGGGCAGTTTGGTAGCAGATCGCTTTGTGTGGATTTTTAACAATGGTATAAGCGCCGTACCGTTCAGAAAGCAATGGCAAACTACTGAATTTAAAAAAATTGCCTAGAAAAATCACAAACAGCCAATAAAAGCTGGGGTTGATTGCCACATCCTGTAAAGGATAAGCAACTAACTAACTAAAGTGTAGAAAATATTCTGGTTACCAGCTGTAAGTACCCGGCATTGCCCAGATTTCTTCTTTTAATATATTTGACTACATCTGTGTCTGCACTTAGTACTAAAATGCAGAAAATATCTATGTATAGGATGAGCGCACTATGTCACATAAATGAGCTCTTGATCTGACTCTGCAAGATATTAGGGGAAACACCATTCCAAAAAAAGCAGCTGTGGTAGCGATTCTTGTGACATTCGACAAACATTACCAGTTATTGCGTGATCAACACCGGCGGAAGAACTAAATGCTTGCCTCAAAGCATCATACCTTTGGAGACACATTCAGAAAATGGAACTGACCACCAATATGCATGTTCATTTACTTGGAAATATAACCACATACTTGTACAACTTTGCTCACCAACTGTTGTGCCTTGGTGATGGCAAATTTACTATGAATTCAACAACTAATCTGATTTAGTTTCCATTGGATTTTTGCAATGTGGTCATGTCAGTTCAAGAATTACAAAAAAGTGTTTTTCCGAACATTCACAACAACTTTAGACACCATAAATGGCTTTGTGAGTGAGTGGTTCTGGTAGTAGTATTGACCTCCAAATACAGAATCAGCTGCCACATTGCCACAACATACAAATCCACTGACACTGTCATAGATAGCCAGCAGGCTGTATTTTATCTCACTGAGTTCCTCAACTCATTAAAACTAACTGGAATGCCACCGCACAACTTAATTTTAAAAATCGGTGCACCGATAATATTGCTGCAAAATCTTGATTCGCCTAAATTATGTAATGGAACCAGATAATGTGTTAAGAGCTTCATGCCAAACGTGATAGAAGCAACAATATTAACAAGTTGTGCCAGAGGAGAAGATGCATTCATTCACGCAATCCTCTAATTCTCAATTGATATGCCTTTTGATTTTAAGCGATTGCAATATCCTGTGCATCTTGCATTTGCAATGACAATAAACAAGGCCCAATGGAGCAGGAATAATGCAGAAAATCCGTGCTTTTCATAATGGACAACTAGATGCTGCTTGCTCCAGAGTAGACACACTAGACATTTTTCATTTTTGCCCCAGATGGCAACACCAAAAATATTGTTTATCAAAAAGCACTGGGATAATGTAGCAATAATAAATGTAGAAATTAACGATAAGTAAATCAGCAGTTTCAGAAATCATTACTAGAAAAAAAAATAAATAACTGGGCAACGCCGGATACTTACAGCTAGTATTTAAAATAAACAAAAGATGTGATATATTATTCAAGTGTTTAACTTTAAATGTCTGCCTAATATGTTATGTTAAATTTTCACCACAAATGTAACTAGGGAATGTTTGAGATTTTACATATCAACATCTGAATGCAAACAAGGAACAAACAAAAAAATCATAGTGAAACTGAATGTACATGAGCAGCATTAAGAAAGAATAAAGTCCCACTTTGGAATTATGCTGGATAGACTCATCATCATGTGACGTATTCTTTCCAGAACGTTGTCTCCATTACAGCTGCTCTGAACGCATCACGATTCTGGGCAAGTCGACCTGCATCAGCCAAAGACAAGTTCAGACTCTCTGTGATGTCCTGGGTCCACCGTCGTCTAGGTCGACCCCTTCCCCTTTTTCCAGGGACCATGCCTTCCATCACTGTTTTTTTCCAGACTATTATGTCTTTTTATATGACCGAAAAATTTCAGCTTCCTTATTGCGATGGTATTTAGGAGCCAATGTTCCTGTACGTTCCTGGATAGACTAACATAGAAAATTCAAATTTATATATGCCAGCGAAACACTAGACAGCGAATGATCCTGGAGAAAAAAAAAGGAAAAAAACTAGCAGGAACTGCTTGAGGTTCAGACCATCAAATCCTGAATGTGCTGTTCCTAGCGTTGAAACAATAGAACCACAGTTATGGTAGCTGCTTCCAAATCCAAACTTGACACAACAGCCAGAATACAAAACTAGGCTAAAGCACTAATTGCTGGAGCAATGAAATCAACCCCAATAAATGAAATGAACAAGATGACTAATCTACAACCCAGCGATTAAACCAACCCCAATAAATGAAATGAACAAGATGACAAATCTACAACCCAGCGATTAAACCAACCCCAATAAATGAAATGAACAAGATGACAAATCTACAACCCAGCGATTAAACCAACCCCAATAAATGAAATGAATCCTGGCAAAAGGGGCGACCGACCCCAACCAGGCGCATCCACAGGTGGCGGATAGTGGAACGGCCTCCAGATATGGTGTGTCAGCTGCGAATTAAGTCTGTGTTGCTGGACAAATAAGCAGCCGTGGACCAAACAGCGATGTTCTCCCAGCAGGACGGGGAGGGGTAACAGGTGGCACTGATACCCCCACTGAAATCCCCCATATGTCCTATGACGGGTGCATCAAGCGAGTAAGAGCCGCTATAAGCTCTAGCCACGGGGAAGGTAAACCTCGGTAAACAAACCAACCTGCTGCTTTGCAGCTACCACCAGGAGATGAAAAGGCTATGGGAGACAACCCTGAACAACAAACACAACTCGGCATGCCGAAGACGGAGTGTGTCAGCTACGGCGCAGACACCGGGTAAAATTAGGGCACACACGCTTTTGCAGTATGGAGTTATGTGACAAGCTTGACTTACGTCATGGCGTTGCTCCTATCAGCTACAACCGGGGAGGAGCGGAGTGGAGCCCCTAGCCTCGAAAGGGCCCACCCAAGAAACCGGTGCCTTTGTCAACCAAATGGTCGGGGGAAGGCAAAGCAGAGCAACTGACCAACCAACCCACTATCTTACAGTGGCTCAATGGAATGCAGAAGAAGTGAGGAACAATAAACCGGAGTTACAAGAATTCCTCAGGGAAAATAACATTTGATATAATCTGCATCCAAGAAACTCATCGAAAAGATACTCGGCGCTTCTTCATACGTGGATAAGAATCCTTCCACCAAGACAGGGCAAAAAGAACCAAGGGAGGAATCCTCACACTGGTTAAAACCTCAATCCCAGCAGTAGAGATACACAGATCTGGTGAGGATGAACTTGAATACATAACAGTCCAACTACTGCTGCACAATGGAGACATGATGATCCCAAACTGCTACAGCCCTCCAGCCACAACTCTGGAGCTACACAAAGTGAAGCTTGCAGCATCGAGACACCTCATTATGGGTGACTTCAATAGCCACTCACACAGCTGGGGCTATGAAGCAACAGATCCGAGAGAAGAAGAGGTGGAAGACTGGATGGTAGAGAACAAACTAATTCTAATAAACCAACCAGATGATAAGCCCACCTTCTATTCCAGAGTATGGAAAACAACGAGCACACCAGATCTTGCTATGACTACAGATGACATACATCGACTCACCACTAGAACAGTAAATAGTTAACTGGGGGGAAGTGACCATGTACCAGTCACGTTACAGATATCTGAGGTAAGAAGTGCAGGACAAATTAATATGTCTCCTAGCTGGAATTTCAAAAAAGCAAACTGGGGCTCTTTTAAAGAACAGGTCGATAACCTCTGTCAAAACATTACCCACTCAAACATCAATAAAAACATTTCCATCATCAGTGAGGCAATCATCCAAGCAGCAAAGAAGTCAATTCCACAAGGTAAACGACGAGACTACAAACCATACTGGAGTGACAACCTGGGAAAACTCCATAGCGACTTAAATAAAGCACGGGAAACTACGGAGCAAAATCCCACAGTAGAGAACACCCAAAGGCACAACAGCATAAAACAAGCTATTAATGAAAAAAAGAAAGCTGAAATCCAAAGGAGCTGGCACCAGAAGACCAGCAGTCTCAACATGGAAAAAGACTTGTGCAAGCTATGGAGTCTGACAAGAGTACTAAATAAAGAAACAACAACCAGCTACTGTAAGACTGTCATCAAGGAAAATGAAAAATACCACACAAGAAAGATGGCAGCAAACATCCTGGCAGATTTCTATAAGGAAGAAAGCACCACATCACTTTCACATGCACGTATCCAAGAAGTACAAGGAAGTAAAAGAAAAACTGAAGCACCAAAACCCAAATACCTGTATGAAGTCATCACTTACTATGAGAGAACTAAGTGCTGCCATAACAAAACTAAAGAACATGACAGCTCCAGGAAAAGATGGTATCACAAATGATATGATCAAGAACCTTGGACCTGTAGCCAGACACAAGCTCCTCCTAA
Organism: Oreohelix idahoensis; assembly: GCA_024509875.1. Lineage (NCBI taxonomy): Eukaryota > Metazoa > Mollusca > Gastropoda > Stylommatophora > Oreohelicidae > Oreohelix > Oreohelix idahoensis. The sequence goes on along the minus strand of JAMPIV010005224.1, from coordinate 56,328 downwards.
TCTTCAATCAATCATGGAGTACTGGAAAATTTCCAGATCGATGGTGAGAAGCAATCGTTGTTCCCATCAGAAAGAAACAAAAGGAGAAAACAAGCAAGTCCAGCTACCGACAAGTTAGCCTACTGAACTGACTGGGTAAGGTAATGGAAAGAATGGTCAACTCAAGATTACTGAAACATCTGGAAAAAAACCATCTGCTTGATAACACACAGTCAGTATTCAGGAAAAACTGCAGCACCGAAGACCAGCTAGTATATCTAGCCCAGGAAGTAGAAAATGCATTTCAGGAGAAAAAAAGTAATGGCTGTTTTCGTGGACTTGACAAAAGCCTTCGATAAGGTATGGAAAGAAGGGCTCCTCAAGATGCTCATCAACAAAATTGAAAGGAGAATGTTCAGCTGGATACGGGACTGTCTCTGATACGGCACAGCAAGAGTAAAACTTGACGGGAAACTGAGCCAAAGCGTCACTCTTCAACAGGGTGTGCCACAAGGAGGAGTTATCTCCCCCACACTTTTTATCATATATATAAATGATAGCAACAAGAAAGCTCTCTATTATGAAGAAACTGGCTGGCACAAGTTGGGGGGCAAATACCAGCATACTTAAAAAAGTCTATACATGCACAGTCAGACCTGTACTTGAATATGGCATGTCAGCCTGGGCCACGGCATCTAAAACAAACACAGAACGTCTAGGAAAAGTGAAAAATTCAGGCCTTAGATTAATCACTGGAGGGATTGAAGACTTCTCCAATCCAGGCAATGGAGAGATACACCAACATCCGCTCTCTTGATGAGCGAAGTGAGGAAAAGGTATTCATTCACAGTGAGAAGCTTCTACGAATGCCAATCATCCAATGCATGCCAAACTCCATAGTTTGACAAAAAAACAGGCTGAAAAGAACCAGCTTCTTAAACATCTCCAAACATCTGCAATGATGCCATGAAGACCTCCTCCCAAAACAACCTACTGAGATTGAAATGTTAATTGATTATGAGGAGCCAGATGACTGCCATGAAAATATATCTATCATCACAGAAGTCCCTGAAATAAAAAAGAAAGGCCACCAGACACCTCAACAACTAAAAACTTTGGCTCAAGAAATGACTGAAGAAAAGTACAACCCGAAGGAGTGGACACACGCATACACAGATGGATCCGCTGAGGGGGCAGTAAAGAATGGCGGAGGAGGCATTTTTACAAGATTCCTAAATGGAAAGATCATCCGAAAGGCCTTCCCAACTGAAAAGATCTCCAATTTCAGGGCAGAAGCTATGGCACTACCACAAGCTCTGAAAATCCTCACCAGATCCGAACAGCAGCCACCAGCTAAGATAGTAATCTTCACTGCAAGATGACAAATCTACAACCCAGCAATTAAACCAACCCCAATAAATGAAGATAACAAGATGACAAATCTACAATCAAGCAATTAAACCAACCCCAATAAATGAAATGAATAAGACAACAAAACTACAGTCCAGCAATGAAATCAATCCCAATAAACGAAATGAACAAGATGACTTCCTCTTCTTCTGCGTTCAGTTTGAGGTCATGCAAAATCTGCAGGCCTGTCGCCAGGACCAAGTCCACAGTCTTTTCCTCAACAAGAAGACAAAACTGCAATCCAGCAATGAAATTAATCCAAATAAATGAAATGAACAAGATGACAAAACTACAATCCAAGAATGACAGACCTGACAACAACAAAGTACTTCAATGGGTAGAAAAATTGATCGACTTAAAAATCATTCAATGAATGACATACTGACAATATATCGTTGGGACATCTCCAGGGAAGCTGCTTTTGCATTATACCAGACCCGCACAGATAAAGGCATGGAAATTAAGAAAACAAAACAAGTGACACATTTTTAAAGACATATTTTCCTTTACAGCTGTCACGTGAGTGAGTCACATATGTGGAATTTTTCTTCTTCTTCATACACTCTCATATTGAATATGTTCAATGAAAGCAATGGTCAGCTTGAGGCTATTTATCTCCATAGAGCTTTTCCAGGAATGGTACTGGTGACGGCCATGTGTGCTTTCTCTGTTGCTCATGTGTTGGGCATCTCTGAAGTAGATGTTCAGCAGTCATTTTGTCTAAGCCACAGTTACACTCATCGGTTGTTCTATCTTTAGCTAGTTTAAGAGGCGGTATCCCAATCTGTTGTGGCCTGTGCGGAATCTGAAGATTACAAACTGTTCTCTTCTGCTCAGCTGAAAATAAGCATCATTTTTTTGTTGGTGGCCTAGTTGCTTTCCTTCCCATTTGTTTCTGTATCTGTTTCTGATAAAACTCTTTGCCTCTTAGAAAGTTATACTTGTATCAGACTGAGGTAGCTTTCCACCTTCATTTGCCAATCTGTCAGAATCTTCACTGCTGGGAATGTGACAATGAAATGGGATCCACTGTACTACAACTCTGTTGAAATGCTGACAGTTTGTGGAGTATTACTCTTAGGTCATCCAGATCTGCATTATTCGGGCTCTTTAGCGATGCAATTACTGACAGTCTGTAAAGAAAGCAACTTGTCTCTCTGTGCTTTCCTCTGTCATTAGGACTTCTGCTGCAGTTTTCAAGGCCTCTGCCTCAAGCTCTGAAGTTACTCGAGAATTTTCCTGATTTTTTGGTGTGTGTACATGTACCTCAGCAACACTCCTCCACCTCCATTTTCTATTGCATTTGTTGTTGATCCATCTGTGTAAGGATGGGTCCAGGTGTTGCTGATCCATCTGTGTAAGGATGGGTCCAGGTGTTGTTTGCATAATGTTTCTCTATGTATTTTGTGATTATGGGGCTCTTCTCCCTGTTACAGTCTGGCTCTTCTTTCTCTCAGTACCAGGAATGTGTTCAATCATTTCAGGAAAGCGCTGCTGTTTCCAAGCTGGGAGCTTGTGCGCAGTGTAGACAGGTTTAATTGCTGATATCACATTATGGTATCTGCTCTCGCCTTTGTTTTGGTTGATTCTACAAAGTTGCTTCGCTTGAGTCATCCCCTTCCAAGAAAATGTATTCTATGATACATTGGGTGGTCTATTAGTCTCCAGAATTTCTCAGCCCTGCTACCTCTTCTATCCTCCACTGGCTGAAGGTATGTTATCTTTTAAAGTTCTTTAATAGGTGTTGTCTTCACGCCTCCTGTTATGATTCTCAGCTTGGTTTTGGAGTCTATTAATGTTATCAAAGTTTGACTAAGCTGCTACTGTCCATACTCTAGAACTGGTCTCACTCGCACTGTGTATTGGAGTTCGCTGAGTTTCACAGTTGTAAATGAATTCTTCTTGAAGTTCTGGAGACTTCTGAGCCAGTTCTGAAAAACTCTCTCCTAAAGCTCTCTGTGTCTGAACAACATTATAGAAATGTGAGGACATGGCGCGAGCCAACCGCAGGATGTTTGCATACTTTCTCTGGACATCTCTCAATGCCTCTATGCTGGCTTCCATCTCCAGATCAACAGTTTTGGACCCTCTGCCAAATCGTTCAGAGATGAACTGCTTTGTGGTTTTGAAGGTGTTCACACTCCACTCCTTGATTGTCTCTAACTTAATATGCGCTGTCAGGCTCACCGAAGTTGCTTTGAAATCTCCATTCGGACTGTTTCCTGCACTAGTGGACCCTGAGTTGCCTGAACTGTACAGTGGGACATTCGTTGTTGCTGAAATGGAGAGAATAGTTAAGTTTTAAACTATGAAAGAAGACAGTAGTAAACAAAAAAGATTCATGCAAAATTCTCTAATCAATCTGAATAAGAATCAGTTAACAAGGATGATTTATGCAAGATTTGATCTTTCCGCATTAGAACCAGCAGACAAACATTATTCATGCAAAACTCTCTAATCCATCTAAATATATTGCATCAGTCTTCTAGAAATGTGCGTCATTTTCATGTATACATTGCTTCCATCCTCCATTACTATGTGGTCTGTTTATAATCTGTTGTCATTGTGAGTCTTAAATGTATGATTCCATTTAATACAATTTTGTTTTCCAGTATTAATGTATATCCCATATTTGTGGTTTTTTAAATTCATACTTGCAGTATTGTTAACAATATCCAAATAGGAACACCAGAGGAAAAAAAAGCAGATGAAGGCTCTCACCACAGGGGTGCACTCTCATAGTGAGCCACTACTGAAGGGAGCTACTACTACTACTATCCAAATCTAACATTACCAGTTACTACAAATATTTTTTAAACCTTGAAATTAATTCTTACAACAAAAAGGTAATTTGCTGTTCTAGAGCATTACAAATCTCCCCTATAATTTAATTACTCTTTCTGATTCTCTTGCATTAAGGTTGTTAATTTTCATTATAGTCTGTTAATTTTCATTAGTCTGTTAATCGTCACCGGTGTGGTGTGTACTTTTATTTATCCTATCCCAAGTTAGATCTTTACTGGCTTAAAGCCCGCCAGAGGTTATAATTTCTTGGGTCATGTTTAAAAGATGACCAGGCTTGTTCGTTTCTCTATGATGTTACAAGTTGGAGAGAATAGTGGTAGAGATGTATGAACTTGAACAGTACATCTAATTTGAACCAACTGACATACAATTATCCAACAGCTTCGTTCGTTAACAAGGAACTTTTATTTAACTCGAACTGGTTGAATATCATCAGGCGATTTTCATTAAAGGTGCATATTTACATAAAATACAGTCTTGGTAAATTTTCTCATCATGTACAATGTATCATCCATCCCTAAAGCATCCAGGGTGGCTCATAACATTTTTCTTCACCGTCATATTCTTCCAATTTCTTAATAATAATAATCTCGTAGTTGGCTACTTCTTCAGATGGTTTCCTTAATGTTTATTTCCTCCTCTATCCTTTTCATTTTGCCTTCTTTGCCCTCTTCATTAGTTTCTATGTCTCATTTCACATAACTGAGCTGAAATAAAAACGAAATATTTCGATGGTTTCTACTTACATGGGTATACCACTAAACAACATCTGCATGTGTATAGATTTACACATCCAAGAAATATCTCTCTCTGCAACTGCAGCATGGTCGAAAGATTATTAACTTATAATCTATAACGTTGAATATCTCAACGTGGGAGCAAGACGGTCACAAACGCGTCTTTAGGCACTTCTCAACTCCATACAACTGACTGCCCGAATATTCTCTTGCTGCCGGCCTCATAGTGCGTGCTTTGCTGGCTACTTTTCATTGGTTGGAGTTTTATTCTATTCAATTATTTACTGGTCATTCCCTCTCGTTGTCTTACTGGGGGTAAAGCTGTTCCTATCTACGTCACTAATCTCCATAACAACTGCCACCTAAACTAGCGTGGTTTGTGTCAAAGCTGACCTAGTCGATTTCTACCACCACTCTACCCTGCCCTTAGTGTATCGGGTTATTTTTATATTAGTTAAAAATCTTGCTTGCTTATTTATCATAATAGTGAATGATAGTTTTATTATTTTATTATAACTAGACTCTAGCACGAATAAATGCTATGGTGGTGGGTCATACGGCCACATAATTTTCATTACAAATCTGTTAATTTTCATTATAGTCATGAACATGTGTCACTATTCTGTGATACATTATTTGACTCTCTCTTTACTTTAAACTTCTGATATGACCTAACTGTTGCTGTTTGTATACAATGATATCAAAATAAGGATACAAAAAGAAAGAGAAGCTTTCATTGCATTGGGAAATATATGGAAAATAAAAGAAATCAAGTCCAACACAAAAATATACGAATCTTTAACTCAAATGTCACGTCAGTCCTGTTGAATGGCTCTGAAACATGGAGAACAACAAAAACGACAACCAAAAAAGTTACAGACTTTCATAGATGGGCGTATGTGTAGAATAAGAAAGACTAAAATCATATGACAAGGTCACCAACGTGGACCTGATGACAAGAACCAGACAAGTACAACGAAACAAGAGGTGAGAAGAAGACGCTGGTGATGGATTGAACACACAATGAGGAAACCTGCTGATAGCATTACAAGGCAGTTCTGGAATCCCCATGATAAGAGAAATACAGGCAGATAGCAGAAATCTGTTTTCATTTTAGACCCATTTGACCCAGGAGCCGATTAATCGGATGTTATATCTTTTGCTCCTTTCTAGAGCTGTTTTCTAATTTTAACAACCCAAACCGTCATTTCCGACAGGAAGAACTTTCTTTAAATACCTCGTGTGTTGAAGAGAGCACGTGTTTTAGTTATTTGACTTTAAGATTTTTTAAGCGCATATTTTATAAGATCAAATGGCCACGCCCACTGCTTCTAGTAGACTTAGAAGATTAACATCAGACCAAGCTAGGAAGTTATTTGAAGACATTTTGGATAGTGATAATAATTCAGACTGTAGTATTTATTCATAGGATAGGGATGACGACTTTGATTTATAATGAATACTTTTGCTCTAATTTTTCCGGCTTATTCTTTCAGCCTCCATTTTACCTTGGATAAATAATAATTTTTCAATGAAAGCTTTTATACTTGTAGCACTAGAGTAAAGTACATCCATGTACCTTCAGTTTCATATACAACAACAAAGTTATTTATGCATTTGAGCATTTTTTAAAATTATTTCCAAACAACAATAAAAACGCACTGGGGTGGCCATTTTTGTTTAGGCCAAACCCACTTTTTTGCTTGGGACTGAAAGAGTTAAGAAAGACATGGACAGACTTCAAGCTGATGGCACAATACAGGAGGACCTGGCATGTGTTTGTTGATGGCCCACGCTCCTTGAGGAACTAAAAAGTATTGACTGACTGAAACATTTGAGCAGTGCTTCTTAACCTGTTGTCCATGTACCACTTGGGGGTCAGTGAATGGATTCTAGGAATTCCGTGTTCATAGCCTAAAATTTCAAATTAAAAATAATTAATTATGCGTTTATGTACATTTTTTTTTTCTCAGAAGGGGTCCATAGCATTCACAGGACAATCAAAGGGGTCCATGGTACAAAATAGGTTAAGAAGCCCTGCATTAGAGGTTCTAAGTGATTACGATAATAAATAAGCCAGCACACACCAGGAGGGACAGTGTAGCTGCATGTTAGCCTAGCATCAGAAGAGCCAGATCCATAAATACCCGCACTTCCACTCACTGATGTGACCCCTGTTGAGTTAGCCCCTGCAGAGAATGGACCAACTTTGTCAACAAATGTGGCAGACACCGAGTTTGGGGTTCCACCCTGGACATTTGATGTGATTTCATTAAGACTGGGCCCATCATCCAACATCTCCTGTAGATCTCTCTCAAAGTTATCATCTGGTGGTACAGGGGCTGAGTCTGATAATTTAATATCTGTCATGGCTGCTCTGAAATAAACAGAAAGGTTTAAAGAGACATTATATGTAGTTAAAATACAGGTAACCCTCTGTATTTTAATTTAAAATGGAATTTAAAATGCCCAAAATGCCACCCAAGTCATTATCACATCTAAGCCAATCAGGAATCCAGATGCTTGAAAAGAAGTGATCTGTTTGCTTGTTAGTAAAACTTACTTACTTACTTAGTCGTTCCTATTCTACCGTGAGGTGTAGAGGTTTGTAAGAGAGAGCGCCATACTATTCTTTCGGCAGTCTTCCTCCTGGCTTGGTTCCATTCTAGTCCTCGGTCCTTCAAAGATTGTCTAATGTTGTCCTCCCAGCGGACTTTGGGTCGTCCTGGGGGTCTGGATCCCTGGCTCTTAGTTTCCCATGCTTGCCGTGGTAGCCAATCTTCTTCAATTCTGCAGACATGGCCAAACCATCTCAGTTGGGACTGTTCTACTTGGGTCTGCAGAGGTTGGGTTTTTAGGCCTTGACGTATCGTCTGGTTGCGGACCATGTGTCTTCTTGTTACTTCAACCAGAAACCTCATTTCTGAGGTTTGGATCTGGCTTTTGTGGGTTGTAGTCATTGCCCATGATTCGGATCCATACGTCAAGACTGGGACATAGGTGGAGCGGTATAAAGCCATCTTCATCTTCTTACCAACTTCTCTTTTGCTGAGGAATCCTCGATTTATGGCTTGAAAAAGTCTCCCAGCTGCTGCTCTTCGGATAGCCAACTCTTCTTTGATGCTTGTTAGTAATTCTACTGACAAAAATCAGAATCTTCAACTCAAATATCAAGTCAGTCCTATTGTATGCTCTAAAACATGGAAATCAACAAAAACAACAGCAAAGAAGCTACAGACTCACATAAATGAGTGCTTGCATAGAATAGAAGAACTGAAATGGTATGACGGGAGCACTAATGTGGAACTGATGACATAAACCAGACAAGTGCTGGTGGAACAAGAGATAAGAAGAGGGTGATGGTGATGGATAGGACACACACAGAGGAAACAGGGTTGATAGTATTACATGGCGGTCCTTGATCTGGAATCCCCAGGGTGAAAGAGATAAAGGAACATCAAAGAAAACATGGAGAAATCGAGACAGACATTAAAGGGAGTAAGGAAGTCATGGAAAGACCATCTGATGGCACGGGACAGGAAGACGGCATAAGTTTACGGAAGGCCTATGCTCCTTCTGGAGCTAAAGGGTGCTGAACAAATGATAAATGCTATAGAATGTGCTGAACATTATAAGCTACAGGTCTATAACCTTTTATCTGAACACCCAAAAAATGAAATATTCCGAAAATCTAATGTTTCCTTGGGCTACTTTTCAATCCCAATTTGGGTGATTTCTGATTATTTTGGCAGACTTTGTGCTATTTTTTAACACATTTTCGGTGAAAATGGGTTATTTTTTAACACATTTTGGGTGACTTTGGACTATTTTTGAACACATTTTGAGTGACTTTGGACTATTTTTGAACATACGAGGGGCGTTCAGAAAGTTAATGCACAATCGTTTTTTCTCAGCTGAAAATGGGGTTATTTTTTAACACATTTTGGGTGACTTTGGACTATTTTTTAACACATTTTGAGTGACTTTGGACTATTTTTGAACATATTTTGGGTGAATTTGGGCTATTTTTTAACATATTTTGGGTGACTCTGGGCTATGTTTGAACATATTTTTGGGCAACTCAGGACTATTTTTGGCGACTTTGGGCTACTTTTCTTTTAGAATACAATTAAGGCATCATCTGAAAACCGAAAATCCGGTTTCGGAAACAGTTGTCTCCGAGGATTTTGGCTAACAGGATATCGACCTGTAATGTTTCTAGTGACTGTTTCACCATAAATTATACTGTACTATTGTCAGGGAGTCGGATGTGTGGAGATGATGGGGTATTCCAATTAAACTGTTAACATGGGCTCGTTTTCACTCACACATACTCCAGACGTAAAATAATTACACGGAAGACTGAGGTGTAATTCCAACATATAATCTAGGCATTTACAGTTCAACAAAATACTCAATAAAATGTTTTTTGTCAGAACTTGCTCAGTATTCAGGTGAACCTACACAACAAACCATGCAGGACTATGGTCGTTTAACGTATTTGTAACACAGCTGATGTGGTCTGCATACTAACTATGACCAAAACTTCTTGTCCTTAAACATCTCATCGTTACTCAGGGTAACAGATCCCAGGACCATTGTCCTGACTTCTAACAACATTTGACCACCATATAATGTGTTTATTAAAACACAACACACACAGTTCACCTTATTCGGTTCAGACGACCATCATCATGCCTCCCTTTCTCTTAGGATGTGCATCGGTGCATGAAAAACAGGAACTAAATTAAAACCTCATTTTCATGCACTGAGCGAATCTCTTAACATATTTACTCCCCCATTTTTATTTAAGTGAAAACCCACAGATTTTCACAAAAAGAGGAACGCAAAATACATGTAAAATCACATGACCACCGGACATAATGACAAAATCAGCTTTGCGAAACTCATAAATCAATAAAATACTAAGTAAATAATTATCAATTACTAAATTATCCACTAAAATAACCATTATGCCAAAATGATATCATTACTATTCGATAACTAGTGGCACAGAAGCACGAAAGAAACATGTATTTATACAAAGTATCAATGTTAAATTTATAGATTAACGTCACTGTATATCGTATGATATACTTGTCCTAACTTAAATGTGATTCGATCAATAAATAGGTAATCACATGGAGGTCCAAACACATGTTACTGCTGTAAAATGAACTATGTAACATTTCGGGGAAGTAAGTCGGTAAGAAAATTATCTTCTTGTAGCCTGTGACGCACAACAACAGATGCAGAATATTATCAATCCACAGAAGAAGGCGCCCTTTATAGCTGTGGTGAGATGGAGGTTAGACATATAAAATAGCTCCCAGAAGTGGAGAAGCAAACTGGTGACCCAGAGGTAGGGATAGCACAGGATAAGATAGGTAGTTAACTGCACAGTTCTAGATGGTAGCTGTAGAAGAGAGCTGTGAAGTAAGTCACCATCTCACTAGACCTATCCTATGCTCCAAAGGTGTCCCTATTAATAGTTGTGAAATGCAGCTCGTTAGTTAACCCTACAGATTTTATAATATTAAACATTCTTTTGAATTCACATATATAAAAAAATGTTCAATATGTCTTTATTTTTTATTTAATATTTATCTATCTCCAACTCATTCTGTCCTCTTCTATCTCCAGTCCTCATTAATATTACATTTGGGTAGTTATTGTTCAGTTTCGTTTTTTAGTTTCTTAATATGTACTGTTTACATCAGAAAGTGGCAGTCATTTCCTTTTCCCGGTACGCACGTCTGTTCGGCGGTGTGACGTACGTCTAGTTTGACAAGTGAATTTTCCCTGATTTGATGGATGATTAAAGGGACTTTAGCTTTTCATAACATTAGAACCCCTGAACATCAGTATTGTTGTAACTTTTCATCAACGAAGAGTAGCGGTAGGATCAAAGCAGTCAAAGACAATCCCCAGAACAGAGAAGCAGAAATTTAGCATCTCCGTGCGAACACTGAACCGTTCGCAAGATGGACACGAGTGGTCAGAAGAAAGCTTCTTGCAGACTTCGCACCTCTGTGGCAACCGGCAGGCTTGCCCGAAAGACTATGGAAAGGGAGAGACGGAGCGCTCAGCACAGCGGATACGATCTGAGGAATCAGGAAACTCACCGCGAACGAGGCTACTCTCACAGAAATTTCACATCCTAGTGCGAGCAGCCTGAGGCGAACAAAGATCGGAAGCCAGTCGGGCCATCGCGGTTAGCATGGCGGCTAAATAACTTCGACTTTCCCTGGGATCTGAAGAGGCACGAAATTTTCACACGACCCATTTAACTTACATTCCCGTTAGATATATACAGAATCTGAAAAGGGCAACTTTATCATTCGTTCTGACAGCATTCTAAGATTCACTAGCATATAGTTAAATTCCTGCTAGATTTCATCTAAATTGTTGGCTATTGGAGTGAATTCTTTTCTGTGCAGACGGTAATTTATACTTTAGCTTCGAGTGATCAGTGGTCTAGTTATTTCATTTTTATTTCACTGGATTGTGGTGTAAATTTAAACTTATTAAATAAACCCATTTTCAAAGTTCCAGTGCAAACTAAATGTTACATCTATAGGTTAATTTCCTAATACAATAGCCGCGTAAATTAATTTTGCAACTGTTAAGGGAATTGTGACTTTAATACAGTTTAGTTCTGTATAGATAGATGTGCTTTTAAAATTATTAACCTCACGGAGAGTTTTTTCTTGATTTATTAATTAAAGACGCGAGCGCAGAAAATAGTCTAACTGTAAATGTATCGCGCATTAGATTTTAATATGATTTCATTGCATTTCATGTTTTCTCTATTTGTATCCAGAGTGATCTTTTGAACCTCGCATCCCAGCAATTAGGCAGCATTTAAGCAGCCATTACGCAGCAATAGAATATATATAGAGCCTTGCTGACCCAGTTCGATTACTCTAGTGACATATGAACTTTTTTAAAGCTAAACTTGTGCGACCTGTTGCGGGTCTCGCTCCTCTGAATTTAACTGAGAACAAAGCCACCCAAGAAACACTTTTAAAATACTAATTCATAAAGTCGTTAAAACTGGAAGCAGAACAGTCGCCAGTAGCAATATTTTACTCATGCTCTCTTTTTGTGAACATAGATTTACCTCAACACTGTCTGTCAAGTATATTCAGTGGATTTTAACCCCCCCCATCCTGAAGAAGAACCTATCTCAGTGTTTTGTGGTTGTGACATTACGGCAAAAGAAAGTTATCTCCACCAGCTGTGCCCATCTTAAAAACCACACCATACCTCACACTTAGCCAAGTGCCTGTGCCATTCATTAGGAACTTTTTATCAAAATAAAAACAACAGTAGCCTTTACGCTTCACCGTCTGGCGATTTTTTGAGACTATTAGCTACCAGCCCACCTCGATAAATCTGGGGCCTGACACAGAAGAAATAAAAAGACAATTTCCATTGTTCTACGGTATTATCTGCTGTTGTAAAATTCCTAGGAAGTGCCAGAATTCACCATTTGGTAAGTCTGTGTGTGAACCTGTGTGCTGGCCAGCCAAGCGTGTTTTTTGAATGAAAGGAGATTTAATCTTTTTTTTTACCCTTATAATTAGTTCGACCTAGTATTAAGGTGTACTGTATTCATTGTACGGGATTTCTCCTAGCGGGATTGTTTAACTGTGTTCATTTCCCCCTCCCGTAAAATTTGTTGGATAAAGGAAAACATTTGAGAACCCTAGTTTTTCCTCTACCCCCTTATCACTGTAACCCCTTGCCTCAGAGTAATAAATTTACCATTGGGTTAAATTGCCTATCTCTGATCATCATCACCCCCCCCCCCCTTGTCTTTGGGACTGTGTCTTTTCTGTTAGTAAATACAAGCGGGAAAAGGTGTATGGGATACTTCTCCTCAAAACCCCCCTCCCCCTTGTCATATTTGTATTCTGTAACCTTGGATTTCTGACTGTAAATTGATAATTATTTGTGACTTGATTTTTATGATAATAAAAGTATTAAAACTTTATTAGCATTGGTGTCGGCTGGCCCAAATCAAACATTCCCCATATTTGTTATCGTAGTCTGTATTCATGTACGCTGTGCGTCAGAATCACCAAATCGGTGTGTGCCTGAGCGACTGGAACTGACAAACAATTGTTTGTTCAGAAGAGTGGTAGGAATAGTTTTTGAGAGACAAATATTGTCGTAATAAGAGACTGTCCTTACTCTTCCCAGCGCTTGTGAATCTACTACCTGACTTTCCTAAATCCTTATTCCCACAGAGCCTTCACTATCATTCTACACTCTAAAGGGACCAATATCCATCAGAACTCTCTCAGAAAAAAAAATTATGATAATATATGGTTAGCTCGTCTGAAATTCTGAGCCTAGTTAAAATAGAGTGTGGTTGACTGTCTTTGTGAAGTAGGGTATAATCTTAAAAAAGTAATTACTTCCCCTAGACCAAGCCTTTTAGTATTTTGGACCGACCACACAATAATTATTACAGGTTTGTTTCTTTCCACAGGAGCAGCAAGTAGTGATAATAAAATATTTGTCACCTTTGTATTCTCTGGCAGAGAAAATTGAAATTTTGTTATATAATTGCTGGGATTGCGTGACTGTCTTCAGTCACAAAAGGTTTTTGGAAGTTAGAAGAGCTGAACAAAGCTAAAGACGCTTGTTCTAAATTTTTTAAAAATCTAGTTAACATCGTCTCTACTCTTTAATTGACTTCAGAGGGCGGAGTTTGTTAGTAAAGAATTAAAATTAAGGAAAAAAAATTTTTTTCCTTTAAATTGTTTTTCATAAATTTTTCTCTACTTTTAGTAAAAGTAAATTTTTTTCCAGTGTAACTTACCATTTTAAGAGGCATAAGTCGCTTGCGTTAAGAGTCTTAAGTGAAAATAATAGCAGCGATAAGTTTGCACATTTCAGAGTAGGGGGTAACACAAGTAAATTTATACTTTGTGTTTTTTCTCGTAGCGGCTTTGAGTTTTTTTTTCCCCTTCTTGTTTCTTCTTACTAGTTCTCTAGTCGTACTACATCCTATTCTTTAACAATGGCAGAGAGAATTAGGATGAGGGCCATGTTGAGACAGGAGGCAAAAGAATCAGGCTTAGAGGGAGAAGCTGCAAACGCGTTTGTCAACCAGGAACTGGAAATATATGATGAGGAGCAACAAAGAGCAGAAGCTGAGAGGAAGGAAGAGAAAGAGAGAGCAGAGAGGAGAGAAGCACAGGAGAGGGCAGATAGGAAAGAAGCGGAAGAACGCCTATTGGAACATAAGAAAATTGAGGCAGAAAACAAGAAAATTGAGGCAGAGAACAAGAAAATTGAGGCAGAGATTGAAACCCGCAGGAAAAGAGAGAAAGGGAAAGACAGCACGAATTGGCGCTCAAGGCTTTAGAGAGTCGGGGTGCCTCCACTTCTAATAATGGAGAGCCGTCTTCACCCCAGTCTCAATCAGTGGACCTCTCCAGTACTCAATCTGCCCAATTAACTGCAATGTCTTTTGCTTTAGAGTCTTTTCCTAGCCCCAACGAAAAAATTGACAGCTACCTAGAAAAATTCGAGAGACTCGCGACTCTGTATGGGTTAGAGAGTTCCCGCTGGGCACTTAAACTCTCAACGTCACTGAAAGGCAATGCTTATGACGTATACGTGAAGCTGGGACCGAACCAACATGATTACGACATGCTGAAGAAGGCCTTGCTAGAGTGGTGTGAGATGACTGCCCGCAGGTTTCTGCAGTTGTTCAGAAACAGCCAAAAAGAGAGCACGGAAACATTTCCCCAGTTCTCTTCACGTCTCACGGGTTATCTGACAAAGTGCATAGAATTATCTGACCTACCTCTTACATATGAGGGACTACTTGAACTTGTTCTTGTGGAACAGATAAAGTCAACTTTGTCAAACGAAACCCGTAGATTTTTGGCTGAACAAGGGGCAGTCAGGCTTGAGGACATCCTCAATAAGGCCGAACGCTATAGCAATGCAATGGCCGAACTTCCCAGCACAAAACGTAAACCCACAGATGAGCCATCTCGAAAACAAAATCTACAGCAGTCATCCTATTCTTCCAATTCCTCTCAACATTATAACCAACGAGATAATAATACCCAGAAACCTCCCCAGGAAAAATCGAAATTCTACAAAACCTGATACCCCCCAAACAACAATTCTGATCAAACCACCAAGCCTACGTGGCAGCGCGGCCACCAAGGTCAAGGTAAAGGGAAGACCCCATACACCAGGAACGTCTGATCAGGGCAAACAAACCGGTCCAAACCGCATCGGATGTTTGCATACAGCCTCGAAAGGTAGAGTCAATGTCAGTGATTCTCAACCTGAGGGGGACCGACCCTCAACGCGAGGAACTGCAATTTTGAACGGTACCTCTACTACTTGTCTTTTTGACACAGGATTAAGTTTAGATTGTATTGTCGCCAGACATCTAGTCAAACCCGGTCAGGAGACAGAGGAAACCGTCAAACTATGTGGAGTTTTCAAGAGTGATGCAGCAGTAACCACAAGAGGGCAAGCCAAGAAGGAGAGGGAGCCTGCGCCAAATTTGTTGCCAAATGAACTGAAGGAGGCGCAACAAAAGGACCCTACTCTGGAGCCCTGCTTTAAAAAACTGCCCATGGCTAAGGACCCCAGACACAATGGAGACATCTTTTCTAAGGATGGCGTATTGTATCGTAGAACGGGCAACCCGGACACGGAGAATAACCAGCTCCTAGTACCGACGCAGTACAGAAACCAGATCTTAGAAATGGGGCACTCTCTTCCCTTTAGCAGACATATGGGACAAAACGCCACTATTCAGCGAATTAAAACCCACTATTGGTGGCCAGGAATGAACTCTGACATTATCAGGTATGTGAAATCCTGTGCCCAGTGCCAATGGGTAGCACCCAAGCACTTGACACCCCCAGTACCCATGGGGCAAATGCCAATAGTAGGGACTCCATTTGAACGGGTTGCTGTCGACATCATTGGACCCCTGGAAAGGACCAAAAGAAGGAACAGGTTCATCCTGACCTTAGTCGACACTTGCACAATGTGGGCCGAAGCTGTACCGCTAACATGCATAGATTCCAAGCATGTCGCAGAAGCCCTCGTGCAAATTTTTACATGGTTGGGATTCCCTTAACAAGTTTTGACGGACAAAGGATCCCAATTCCATAGCCTGTTAATGGAGGAGATCTTTAAGATCTTGAGGGCCAAACATATCCACACAAGTCCCTACCATCCGGCCGGAAATGGGCTCATGGAACGTTTTAACTCTTTCAGTCCAGAGTTATCACGCTGTGCCAGACTTTTTTTGTGGGCAGAATTTTATAGAGTGAAGTGTTCATCTTTCAGTCTAAATTTTTTTGTGAATTTTTCTTTGAACATGTACTTATTATATACCAAACTGTAGGGAAATGGATAGAGAATTGTAATATATAATGTCTTTGGTAGTATTAACACAAGTATGTTCGGTATACTTAAAACATTTTGCATATAAAATTGAAAAATGCTAAAAAGTTGACTGTAGAATACGATCTTACCAAAGACAAATTACTGTTGTAGACAATAAAACTTTCTTTTTAGTCTTCAAACATCAAGTTAATCCATATACAAATTTAAAAAAAACATGCTTATGGCCACAATTAGTACATTTAGTGTTATTCACACCAGTTTTTCCGTGGTCTTTTGTAAGAAAAATATAAATTATGCAATCATGCATTACGTAATTTTCAAACAAATAAAGAAGAATAACATCATATAAAAACTTTTTTACTCTTGTTTACTGTTTTAATTGTATCCCTAGCTTCATCTTCTACCAAGAACTAGTGATTAGGTGTTACGGTAGGTCTAGTTTTGTTGCTTTTTGATTGGCCAGAATACGACTACGCTCACTCATCAACTAAACCTAGTGTGTCTAGCTTTTCTGCACAGATTCCGTATTTTGACAACACACTGTGACTACCAAACAATCATCATTAATGTCAACAATGTTTCAAAGTAGTTTGACACAATTATTTGCTTAGGAGACTTAGAAAATGTAAATATAAAACGTGACATATTTCTCTAGCAATAACTACGAAAACCGCAAACACGCAAATTTTCACAAAAATTGTGATAATAACATCAAAACACGCACATGTGCTGATTAACTAGTCAAATTAGTTGTTTAGATAGTAGCAAAAGTCATTCTACGAGTTTTAATATATGAACTGCATGAAAAGACGATTTTTAAGATTTATGCGTGATAAACTAAAAACCACGCTCTGAGCGTTGCTCTGGCACGGCGTGTTGAATTTTGCAATGCTCAGAGCATTGCTCTGGACTGAAAGAGTTAATGGCAGCCTCACCATGATGTTACGTAAGCTGGGTCAGAAGAAACCGGAAGACTGGGACCTATATATATCGGCTGCCTTATTTGCCTACCGAGAGGTTCCCCAAGCGTCTACGGGATTTCCGCCTGCTACACTTTTATTTGGCAGACCTATTAAGGGGCCACTTGAAGCCTTATTGCGGTCCCTGACAGACCAAAAGGCTGACGAGACAGTCATCTCTGCAAGCAAGTATGTATCTGAGCTCAAGGAAAGGTTAAAGCTAGGATGGGATCTAGCCAACACCAACCTTAAGAAAGCCCGCGCTAAACATGCTAAAAGATACAATAAAGCTGCAAAAGAGAGAGAACTCCAACCAGGGGAAAAAGTTTTGTTGCTACTTCCAACCGGAAGCAATAAACTTTGCATCGGATGGCAAGGGCCGTTTACCGTCCTTAAAAAGATCTCACGTACCAATTACAAGATCTCCATCAAAGGAAAGGAGAAGGTCTTCCACATAAATCGGCTTAAGAAATATTTGGAAAGACTGGTGCCATCCTCCGAGCATCTCCTGGCTGTCGCCATAACAACGGAAGACGGGGAAGATGATGATGGTTGCATGGAGTACCCATTGCAATCCACAGAATCCTTTAAAGATGTCAAGTTCGGCGACAATCTCTCACCGGAACAACAAACAGAAACCAGGGCGCTACTGAAGCAGTACAGTGCAGTCTTGACGGATGTACCTGGTCGAACAAATCTCATCGAATTTGACATGAAATTAACAAACGAGACCCCTGTTCGAACCAGAGTGTACCCCATTCCGTACGCCAAAGCTGATGCACTTCGTGGAGAAATAGACAAGCTGCGTCAGGCAGGAATTATCAGCGAGTCTACATCTCCTTACAGTTCGAGTGTAGTGCTGTTGCAGAAGCCCAATAAGGAAGTTCGGCTGTGTATTGATTACCGGCTGCTATACGGTGTAACGGGATTCCAGCCCGAACCGCTCCAAAGTGTTTCTGAGTTGTTCACCAAGGCAACAATTTTCTCCAAGATAGACCTCAGTAAAGGCTATTATCAAATACCAGTCAAGGAGGAAGTTAAACCTTTGCTAGCTTTCAGCACTAGTGAAGGACATTACACATTTAAGGTGATGCCGTTCAGATTGCATAACACACCAGGAGTGTTCACCAGAATGATGAGAAAGCTGTTAGAACCTTTGCAAAGTCCCCATATCCATAATTTCATGGATGACATTTTAATTGCATCGGAAACCTATGAAGAACATATTGCTACGGTTGCTATGCTCCTCAGGAGACTACAGGAAACTGGTCTCACAGCCAGACCTAGCAAATGTCTCATAGGGTTTGAAAAGCTTGACTTCCTGGGGCATACTATTTCTCACGGCTGTAGTTGGCCTGTTAAGAAAAACGTGGAGAAAATAGTTGCAGCAAAAAGACCCCGAACAAAGAAAGACATCAGGTCATTTCTATCACTATGTGCCTACTATCAGAAATACATCCAGAACTTCAACGGACTCACGGCACCTCTGACTGACCTCACCAAGAAAGGTTGTCCTGATAAGGTCATGTAGGATCAAAAGTGTGAACATGCATACAGCACTTTGAAAGGACAGTTGTCGGCACACCCCATTCTAAGGTTACCTGACCTTAAGAAACCTTTCGCACTGAGAGTGGACGCGTCAGGTCAGGGCACAGGGCATCGGGTCAACATTGTTGCAAGCCAAGGACAGTGACCCAAATATGCTATTCCCAGTAGCTTATGGCAGTCGGAAACTGAACAAGGCTGAACGCAACTACAGTGTCGTTGAAAGAGAATGTCTTGCTCTGATTCATGGCATCAAACGCCATCATGAGTTCCTGTATGGTACTTCTTTCACAGTACAAACCGACCATGCTCCATTAGCTTTCCTTGGTGCCAATAAGGAATTCAACGCAAGGATTATGCGCTGGGCATTATTATTGAGCGTTTATTCCTTCAAAGTGGAATATATTCCAGGAAAACAGAATGTCGGAGCTGACTTCTTGAGTAGAAACTGGTCTACAGAGGAAGAAGAGTAAATGGAAGATACCACTCATCTGAAAGTCACCAATCAGGTCACCTCAATTGTCAAGAAGGAAACATGAAAAATGGTTTCATGTCTAAAAGCGGGGACGATTGTGACGTACGTCTAGTTTGACAAGTGAATTTTCCCTGATTTGACGGATGATTAAAGGGACTTTAGCTTTTCATAACATTAGAACCCCTGAACATCAGTATTGTTGTAACTTTTCATCAACAAGAGTAGCGGCTATGATCAAAGCAGTCAAAGACAATCCCCAGAACAGAGAAGCAGAAATTTAGCATCTCCGTGCGAACACTGAACCGTTCGCAAGATGGACACGAGCGGTCAGAAGAAAGCTTCTTGCAGACTTCGCACCTCTGTGGCAACCGGCAGGCTTGCCCGAAAGACTATGGAACGGGAGAGATGGAGCGCTCAGCGTAGCGGATACGATCTGAGGAATAAGGAAACTCACCGCGAACGAGGCTAGTCTCGCAGAAATTTCACATCCTCGTGCGAGCAGCCTGAGATGAATGAAGATCGGAAGCCAGTCGGGCCATCGCGGTTAGCATGGCGGCTAATTAACTTCGACTTTCCCTGGGATCTGAAGAGGCGTGAAATTTTCACACGACCCATTTAACTTATATTCCCGTTAGATATATACAGAATCTGAAAAGGGCAACTTTATCATTCATTCTGACAGCATTCTAAGACTCACTAGCATATAGTTAAATTCCTGCTAGATTTCATCTAAATTGTTGGCTATTGGAGGGAATTCTTTTCTGTGCAGATGGTAATTTATACTTTAGCTTTGAGTGATCAGTGGTCTAGTTATTTCATTTTTATTTCACTGGATTGTGGTGTAAATTTAAACTTATTAAATAAACCCATTTTCAAGGTTCCAGTGCAAACTAAATGTTACATCTATAGGTTAATTTCCTAATACAATAGCCGCGTAAATTAATTTTGCAACTGTTAAGGGAATTGTGACTTTAATACAGTTTAGTTCCGTATAGATAGATGTGCTTTTAAAATTATTAACCTCACGGAGAGTTTTTTTCTTGATTTATTAATCAAAGACGCGAGCGCAGAAAATAATCTAACTGTAAATGTATCGCGCGTTAGATTTTAATATGATTTCATTGCATTTCATGTTTTTTCTATTTGTATCCAGAGTGATCTTTCGAACCTCGCATCCCAGCAATTAGGCAGCATTTAAGCAGCCATTACGCAGCAATAGAATATATATATATAGAGCCTTGCTGACCCAGTTCGATTACTCCAGTGACATATGAACTTTTTTAAAGCTAAACTTGTGGCGACCTGTTGCGGGTCTCACTCCTCTGAATTTAACTGAGAACAAAGCCACCCAAGAAACACTTTTAAAATACTAATTCATAAAGTCGTTAAAACTGGAAGCAGAACAGTCGCCAGTGGCAATATTCTACTCATGCTCTCTTTTTGTGAAGAAGAACATAGATTTACCTGAACACTGTCTGTCAAGTATATTCAGTGGATTTTAACCCCCCCCCCTCCCCCCCGAAGAAGAACCTATCTCAGTGTTTTGTAGTTGTGACATTACGGCAAAAGAAAGTTATCTCCACCAGCTGTGCCCATCTTAGAAACCACACCATACCTCACACTTAGCCAAGTGCCTGTGCCATTCATTAGGAACTTTTTATCAAAATAAAAACAACAGTAGCCTTTACGCTTCACCGTCTGGCGATTTTTTGAGACTATTAGCTACCAGCCCACCTCGATAAATCTGGGGCCTGACACAGAAGAAATAAAAAGACAATTTCCATTGTTCTACGGTATTATCTGCTGCTGTAAAATTCCTAAGAAGTGCCAGAATTCACCATTTGGTAAGTCTGTGTGTGTGCCTGTGTGCTGGCCAGCCAAGCGTGTTTTTGAATGAAAGGAGATTTAATCTTTTTTACCCTTATAATTAGTTCGACCTAGTATTAAGGTGTACTGTATTCATTGACGGGATTTCTCCTAGCGGGATTATTTAACTATGTTCATTTCCCCCTCCCGTAAAATTTGTTGGATAAAGGAAAACATTTGAGAACCCTAGCTTTTCCTCTACCCCCTTATCACTGTAACCCCTTGCCTCAGAGTAATAAATTTACCATTGGGTTAAATTGCCTATCTCTGATCATCATCACCACCCCCCCTTTTTTGTCTTTGGGACTGTGTCTTTTCTGTTAGTAAATACAAGCGGGAAAAGGTGTATGGGATACTTCTCCTCAAAACCCCCCTCCCCCTTGTCATATTTGTATTCTGTAACCTTGGATTTCTGACTGTAAATTGATAATTATTTGTGATTTGATTTTTATGATAATAAAAGCATTAAAACTTTATTAGCATTGGTGTCGGCTGGCCCAAATCAAACATTCCCCATATTTGTTATCGTAGTCTGTATTCATGTACGCTGTGCGTCAGAATCACCAAATCGGTGTGTGCGCCTGAGCGACTGGAACTGACAAACAATTGTTTGTTCAGAAGAGTGGTAGGAATAGTTTTTGAGACAAATATTGTCGTAATAAGAGACTGTCCTTACTCTTCCCAGCACTTGTGAATCTACTACCTGACTTTCCTAAATCCTTATTCCTTCAGAGCCTTCACTATCATTCTACACTCTAAAGGGACCAATATCCATCAGAACTCTCAGAAAAAAATTACGACAGGCGGCAATAGTGTTAGGACTCAGCTGTCTTTAGGGAAGTACCCAGGTTATATTTTTATTTTTATTTAGATTCTTATGTGTCCTATCTAGTCTTCACTTTCTTTCCTTTCCCTGACGAAGGCCTTGTGGCTGCTACGTTGGCTATTTTCTTTGTCTTTTGTCCTAGTAAGACGGAATCACCTTTTTTCAATTTTTTTTCATACCCATCCTTTTGAATTCACACAAGAACAAAATTTCGAACTGTAACTGAAATTTAAACATAATCAATCAACTGCAATTTACAAAATATATCAGTACACTTTAATAATTAAAATAGATGTCTAGTAAAAGTTTCAGATAGGTATTTACAAAATCACAAGCTGGAAATTAATCATTTGTCAATGTCTCTTATCATCATATCGGCCATTTTGGTGACTTCTGGATTTAGCTTTCTCAATAAAACAGTTTAAGATGGTTTGGCCATGTCTGCAGAATGGGAGAAGATCGGCTACAATGACAAGCATGGGAAACTAAGAGCCAGGGATCGAGACCTCCAGGACGACCCAGAGTCCACTGGGAGGACAACATTAGACAATCTTTGAAGGACCGAGGACTAAAATGGAACCAGGCCAGGGAGAAGACAGCCGATAGGATAGTCTGGTGCTCTCTCTTCCAAACCTCTACACCTCACGGTAGAAGGGGAACGACTAAGTAAGTAAGTAATAAAACAGTTCATTTATCTCCTTCAGTTTTCCTCTTTACAGACACTTCTGTAGCTTGATCAGGTGTAGACCTTCCAATAAACTTTATTCACCTGGACAGGTATACCTGATGCTACTACCAGGCAATGCTGAGGTGATGCTTACTCACATAATGCAGTCAATTTTATATTTTACCAGACACTTTGGTTATGGCTCTCTCTTGTCTAGGAACCTGCAAACATTTGCACCAGACTATGGTATCTGTTGTCTACAACTAAGACGATCCTTCAATGATGATGGGCCACTATTGATCAGAATCCTCATTTTGACAACATGGTCATGAGGCCATGGTCATGTCGATCAAACAAGTAGGCCACCTTCTTCTTGGATCATTAGCCCCTGACTAACACAGCAGCACATCATACAATCAATAAAATAAAAAATACTATTTTCTGAATTGTTTTAATTAATTCCCTTTGGTCCTTAGTTATGCCTAAGTGGTTTCCCTTACAAAAATAGAAGAATTTGCATCAAACGAAGAAGAAGAAGAGAAAGCAGAAGAAGATGAACTCTTGTGCACACAGCATTTAAAAACTATCTAAAACGGACTGAAAGCTTTAATAGCTAGCATTGCGTAATGTCCTGACAAGGACTCTAGTTGTGTCAATGCTGTTCTGGAATGTTTCAGATTATATTCAACTGGAGACCAACTTCAGTTATCAGCCTAGTTTTAGGAGTACCAAGTAAAGACACCAGCATGTAAATCAAAGTCAATCATAACATTAGTTTTAAGTGTTAATACACCAAATTACATGACACAATCTAACAATCTAAACATATTTTAAAACATGCCCTTCAGATACCTATCACGGGGACTGGCTTGAGCTTATTGCTAAGCAATTGGCTTCACAAGAGCATGTCAGCTGGACTTCTTAGCAGTCTGCTGTGGCTTGTGGCTTCTTACACATGTGGGTCAGTCTGCTAGACGTCTTCTCAACTATGAGATCTTAAAGTGAATTTCTGAGAGTCCAGAATTGAGTCTAAAGCAGGCTTTTATAGTTTCCCAGTCCAATGTGATCTCATTAAGCCTATGTTTGATTGGATCTCCCTCTCATCAATCTGACTGGTTTAGTCAGTCTCTGGTTGAATCTCCTTTTATCATTCTGATGAGTTTCTCCCTTTCACTACTTCTGCATTTAATCGGCTCTTTTTCACATTTCTCATTGGTTGCCTCCCTTTTCTTCCCAGAACAATACGGTAATTCCTTCGGCGTGAACTCCATATAGAATTACACTGCGCTTAATCCTAATGATCACCTAATTACAGGGCAATTTTCAAAGTGCACCTGTCCATTTCACTACAATAGCCACACTGGGAAGCGACACTGCTGAGAACGAATGTTAAACTTAAGTTAGGTACACCAAAACTGACGAGTCTAAAAATTTATCTGCTTACCTATGAGCAATGCATAATTACATATCTCAGTCTACATGATCTTGTTGGGTATGCCTCTAGTGGTTAAAGATTAACAGATAAACGAGATTGAAAAAGAAATGTATGATGAGAAATGAGACGTAATTATGAAGTATTAGACAAGCTACGAAAAGGTGAAACCAGTTTTTAATATATAGCACTAAATCTGAGCCTTTTCCCTATCCAAAACTAACTACACATGAAAATTGATCAACGTGCGTGGCCTCTACCTACGCAAATTGACAGTGCGGGACAACCCATGCACAAACACGAAAACATCAATGTGAAACCACATCATCCCATTACTAATCACATAATCTTAATCCAACCAAATACATGCA
This sequence comes from Oreohelix idahoensis, assembly GCA_024509875.1. Classification (NCBI taxonomy): domain Eukaryota; kingdom Metazoa; phylum Mollusca; class Gastropoda; order Stylommatophora; family Oreohelicidae; genus Oreohelix; species Oreohelix idahoensis. The sequence goes on along the minus strand of JAMPIV010005224.1, from coordinate 31,853 downwards.
TCCACCCCAATCAGCAACTAAAGTCTTAGCACTGTCTAATATCCTATACAATATTCGTAAGACACCTGAAACCTAACCACATCAGCCCACTCACAACCTTTGTCATTATAGACTTGACCAAACAGCGATGCATGGCATAACAAAACCAGCAACAACAAAAAACACTCACCAATATGCAAACAATAAATACAGCAACTAACAATTGTGCAGCACCAAACTCTATACTAAACGAACATCAAGGAAATGATGCACAAACTGAGACCTATGCTAAAATTGAACTGCTCTGTGTGCATCACATATAGTTCAAAATCTAATAAGCGCGATTCTTGCAAAGGAATTATTGCATCCAAAGGCTTGGATGTATCGAACATCACTGATGGTACTAAACAATTTTCTAAGTGACCTCCATGAGGCACTGAATGGTATATTTCAAACTAGAACAGTGCCATTCTCATTGTGAAGACATGTAACAGGAATCGATATAGGTACAACCTTTGTATCATGGCTAATAGCGTTCACAGAATGTGAAAAACTAGAACGTAAATCATAGTCGTCATCCCTCTCTTTAATATCATCTGATGAACACCTCGTACATGACCAATGATCAATTCAGCAACAGGATTATCGAGAATGACTGTTCACACTCCCAATTTTCAACCTTAACCGAAACCGTGATGCATTTCTTATAACTGCTACTAAGACGCGAATCAGGAATGCACAAATGACGAACACCTATCACGGAGATGATGGGATATTACAATTAAACTGTTAACATGGGCTCGTTTTCACTCACACATGCTCCTGACGTAAAATAATTACACTGAAGACTAAGGTGTAATTCCAACATATAATCTAAGCATTTACAGTTCAACAATGTACTCGATAAAACATCTTTGTCAGAACTTGCTCAGTATTCAGGTGAACTTACACAACAAACCATGCAGCACTATGGTGGTCTGTCCCTGACGAAGGCCTTAAACGTTTCAGGTGTCCTTCGTAACACGTTTTTGATGTGGTCTGCATACTATCTTACGAGTTCTCAAAAACTTCTTGTCCTTAAACACGGTTGATGTGGTCTGCATACTATGATCAAAACTTCTTGTCCTTAAACATCTCATCATTATTCAAATTAACAGATCTCAAGACCATCGTCTTGACTACTAATAACACTGTTTAAATAACGCGTTTTTTTCAAACAGAACACACACAGTTCACCTTATTCAGTTGAAACCACCATCAGCATGCCTGCCATTCTCTTGAGATGTGCACCAGTTCATGAAAAACAGGAACTAAATAAACCCAAAATTTCATGCACTGAGAGAATCTCTTAACAACTAAACATACTTATTTACAACTAATAATTTTGTTAGTTGAGTTTTAAATGTTTGCCTTGTCAATGCAACAGGGTGTGACAGTGATTGCTGAGCTGGTGAGTTTTGTTCAGAGGCAACTGCAGCGAACTCCGTCTAGACCGGTGCCAAACCCGGCTGAAAGAAGAAGGAGGGCGGCCTGCATGGAGGCTGTAAGGAGGCAGCCCCTCCACCATGCAAAGGCACAACAGACCAATCACCTGTTTGTCTTAAAAACCTGATTATGCGAAATATAAGAGAGAAAACCGGACTGATTCTAAAGGCGACGAACTGGAAAGGACTACGGACCACACTTACAGAACATGGAACACAAGAAGTATGAATGGGAAGGAAGAGGAGCTGGTGGAAGAGATGAGGAAAGTCAAATTAGAAATCCTGGCTTTAATAGAAACAAAGAAAAAAGGACAAGGAGTTATGGATCTCGATGGTGACACGCTGCTCAACAGTGGTGTCCCCACATCTGAAAGAGTTAAAGGGGGCGTGGGTTGTATTGTGGCCAAAAACCAAAGGGATAATATCAAGGGATGGAACTTTGTCTCAGAACGCATTATGGTCCTAAAACTAAAAGGAGGAGAAACCATAGTCAACCTTGTCATTGTGTATGGGCCAAATGAAGATGAGCGAGCAGAGGTCAAGGAGGAATTCTTCAAGCTGCTTCAAAGGACAGTGGACGACTGCCTAGATGAAATTATCAAGCTCGGAGATTTCAATGCCAGGAGTTGGAAATGACCATGCTAGATGGGGTGGAGTTATCGGAAGATATGGAGAAGACACTCTTAATGAAAATGGAAAGCGACTCCTTAGATTCTGCACAGAGCAGAATCTGATCATTGCAAACACAAAGTTCCTCCATAAGTACATACATGTATACACTAGGTGTGAACCAACAAAGAATGAGAAGTCAGTGATTGACTACACCATAGTTAGGAAGAGCTCATTTAAGTATGTCCAGGATGCTAGAGTTTGGAGGGGGCCAGAGATTTGAAGCGACCACTACTTGTTAACAATTAAAAGAACAACTGAAAGAGCTACTCGGCCTAGGAACTGCCTAACATCACGCAAGAAGCTAAGTAAACGAACAGGAGAAACGAGCATTAAGACCTACAAGATGAGAGAGCCAGAAGTGAAGACCAGATATCAGGGGATTATTGCTACAGCAGTGAGAAACACAGAACAACAACCTGAGGACCTGGAAACACTCTGGCTGAAATTCAAGGACATCATAAAGACAGCTACAGCAGAAGCATGTGGTGAAGTTCGACTTGGGAACAAGAGAAAGAGGACACCTTGGTTAAAGAGAAAATAAGAGAGAAGAAAAAGGCATGGAAACAATCATCATCATCTCAACCCGTAACCCATCATGGATCGTAGGGGTGCCATGGTGGAAGCATCAGCAGACAGGGTCCTCCACTGCTCTCTATCCTCAGCAATGCGTACAAGTGTGGAAAAACAGTGCCCTGCCCATTCTTTGATGTTATCAGCCCAGGATTTTCTTTGCCTTCCTCTTCTCCGTTTACCTTCGACTGTTCCCTGGAGGATCGTTTTCGAAAGGGAGTCATGACGAGTTACATACCCAAACCAGGCAAGCTTTCGACGTTTCACTACTGACAAAAGTGGTTCTTGGTGGCCTGCATACGTGTTTATTTTCTCTCTAACATAGACATTTGTTTTGTGCTCTTTATAGCAAATGCGCAACATTCTTCTATAACATTTACCCTCGAAAGCCTGAATCCTGAATGGAAACAATACTTAGGAGCTAAAAACACAGCAGGAAAAACAGAGAAATATAGAGAATATATGATACTCAGAACAGAAGCAAAGAACAAGGTGCTAGCAGCAAAACAGAAGTCCTGGGAAGAATTTGGAGAAAAGCTAGAAAACGATGTGCAAGAAAACCAGAAATTGTTCTATAAGACCCTAAAGAATATGAGGAAGGAAAAACAGTGCCCTCTCAAATTTATAAAGGACAAGCAAGGCAAATTGCTTACTGCCCCAAAAGAAGTAATGGAAAGATGGAAAGAATATTTTTCAGAACTCCTGGATGGTGAGCAAGGTCAAACATCAGAAATGATAACCACTGGCACAGAAGAGGAAACCAATGGTGATGAAGATGACATAAAGATGGAAGAACTGAAGGCAGCACTGGAGAAAATCAAGATGGGCAAAGCTGCAGGACATGATGGTATAACACCAGAAATGGTTAAGTACATGGGAGCAGCAGGCAACCTATTACTCCTAAGGGTCCTACAGGCAGCTTGGTGCAACAAGACCATACCAAAGGATTGGGAGATTGCCATAATAACACCGATTTTCAAAAAGGGTGACAACCGACAATGTGGAAACCATAGAGGCATATCCCTTCTCAGTGTCCCTGGTAAAATCTACTCTAGAATCCTGGAGCAGAGACTCAGACGCCTAGCTGAGCCACAAATGGATGAGGTCCAGTGTGGCTTCCAAGCAAATCGAAGTACTCAAGACTTAATCTTCACACTCAGACAGTTGGGTGAAGGCTCTTGAGTATAAGAGTGAGATCTGTCTTTGCTTCTTAGATCTGGAAAAGGCATTTGACAAGGTCCCCTGGAGCAAACTTTGGGACTGTTTGGCAAGGAAGAACATTCCAGCACCTCTGATTCATGCTATACAGAGCTTCTACAAGTCTTGCAGAAATTATGTGAGGACGGCAAACCATAAGTCAGAAGAATTCAGGACCACCACTGGTGTAAGACAAGGTGATATCCTGTCACCTTATCTTTTCATACTCCTCATGGACAATGTCATCAAGGCATGTAAGGAGAGGACAAGAAAGTATTCAGTGGGGTACTGGAAGATGAGATAGGTCTGTATTTCAGAGCTGGCATTTGCTGATGATGTTGCCCTGATTGCTAAATCAGAGGCACATCTTCAATCCAACCTGCAAGTCTGGAAGGAAGAGCTGGAGAAGAGAGGGATGATCATAAGCAGCTCGAAAACAAAAACCATGGTGATATCACAAGAGGAAAGAAGACATCAAATTAAGCTGGGAGAACAGGTCCTGGAGCAGGTCGACCACTTTAAATACAAGCACTTGGAGCTGTCATAGACTGGAAGGGAGGCATCAAAGAAGAGTTGGCTACCCAAAGAGCAGCAGCTGGGAGACTATTTCAAGCCATAAATCGAGGATTCCTCAGCAAAAGAGAAGTTGGTAAGAAGAAGAAGATAGATGTATACCGCTCCACCTATGTCCCAGTCTTGACGTATGTCTGCGAGTCATGGGCAATGACTACAACCCACAAAAGCCAGATCCAAACCTCAGAAATGAGGTATCCGAGGAAGGTGGTTGAAGTAACAAGAAGAGACATGGTACACAACCAGATGATATGTCAAGGCCTAAAAACCCAACCCCTGCAGACCCAAGTAGAACAGTCCCAACTGAGATGGTTTGGCCATGTCTGCAGAATGGGAGAAGATCAGCTACCACGACAAGCATGGGAAACTAAGAGCCAGGGATCCAGACCTCCAGGACGACCCAAAGTCCGCTGGGAGGACAACATTAGACAATCTTTGAAGGACCGAGGACTAGAATGGAACCAAGCCAGGAGGAAGACAGCCGATAGAATAGTATGGCGCTCTCTCTTACAAACCTCTACACCTCACGGTAGAAGAGGAACGAATAAGTAAGGCAACTGCACCGTAGCCTGCAGAGTTTCGGGCCATCATAAAGGAGGGTGGATATTCTCCTGATATCATTTTTAATGATGAGACAGACCCATATAAAAGAAATGCCTTCAACAAGCATATACCAGATCCTTCATTTTGGTATATTTTTGTTAATTATGACAGGGCAAGGAAGCTGCTTCAATTCATGACTGTGTGAGGAACAATATAATAGTGATTCCCTTGCCTTTCAACAATTTGTGTACTGGAGTCTCCGATATCCTTAAAAGACTAACCCACAAGGCAGTATTAACTAAAATAGCGTTAAGTTCCAGACATTTTCTTTCCTGTAAATAATTATTTTTGAAAAAGCTTGACAAAGGTCAGATTCAAGATCAGCATTTGCTGGCATTGTTTAGATATGTGTAGCCATTTATGATTTTCAAACCAAAAAAATTCTGGAACTAGACTTACAGATACTTATTCAGTGTTATGATTTAGGGTGCAGAGGCAGAAAAATTATGTGAAAAGCTTAACTCTAACACTGTTTTGAGGCTTTTAAACATCTAACCTTTTTCTCTTTAAATAAACACTTAACTGCACTCTTTAAATTCACTACCCTACCACAAACTGCAGATGAAATTGAACAAACGTAAACAAATAATATTAACCCAAACCTGATCCTATTTGCAACAAAGATGACATGTAGCCTACAGTGTTCACTGATTCAACTGTTTGAATGACAACAGTGGGACGTGTTCTTCGATGTCATCCAAGTAAGACCTAAGTCACCCACGTCGTTTGGGTTAGGATGAAGGTTGGGTTTAAGACTCCTAAACCTAACCCTTACCTCTTACTACTGCATCACTGAATTCTTTTTACGGCCATAGCGACCACATGTCCCGCTATTCTTCGATTCAACCGTTTTATTACCTAGGCCTACCTGTTTTAGGTTTAACTGAAGAACAGTTGGTGTGTTCTATAGGCTACAGCCTTAAAAATGAATTAAAAGTCACAGTAATAAGGAGAAAGGGCTAGGAATCCTAAACCCCTAACCTAACGATGTGGGCTACTTATGTGGATGGCATGGAAAAACACGTCGTGTTTTCTTTTCAACACGTCTGCATACTAAAAAAAAAATGAAATGTATATTTACCAGATATACATAGGGCCTATACTCTTGGTACCTGTACCTATTGACGTGGTGATGACCTCATTGTGTCGAAAACAAAAACCAAGTCGGAAGAGTGTTGATGGACATTCGTGTTTTCTAAACACCGAATCATAGAATCTTCAGGATACCGAATGTTTGAATTTTGTATCAGCTGTTCACTTCTTTCCCCTATAGATCCCAGTGTCGTCTGCTCTGAGGAGACAAATAAATAATCAGTACACTGCTCCGCAAGGCATGTCGTAAAAAGCGACTAATTAACTAATGTGAGTTTGCGCCAATGCCGGTCCCAAGCCCGGATGAAAAAGGAGGAGGGCGGCCTGCATGGAGGCCGTAAGGAGGCAGCCCCTCCACCATGCAAAGGCACAACAGGCCAATCACCTGTTTGCTTTAAATCATGATTACGCGAACTACAAGAAAGAGACATGGTCCGCAACCAGACGATCCGTCAAGGCCTAAAATCCCATCCGCTGCAGACCCAAATAGAACAGTCCCAACTAAGATGGTTTGGCCATGTCTGCAGAATGGGAGAAGATCGGCTACCACGACAAGCATGGGAAACAAAGAGCCAGGGATCCAGGACGACCCAGAGTCCGCTGGGAGGACAACATTAGACAATCCTTGAAGGACCGAGGACTAGAATGGAACCAGGCCAGGAAGAAGACAGCTGATAGAATGGTCTGGCGCTCTCTCTTCCAAACCTCTACACCTCACGGTAGAAGGGGAACGACTAAGTAAGTAAGTAAGTAAGAGTTTGCGCTTGAGGCTGGTAACCTCATGGTGTAAAATAGATAGCCAAGAAACCACAGCTGCAAACGTGTGTGCGTTGGCGAAGGCTTTCTATGCTTTCTGTTGTCAACTGAACCATATGCATACATGATTTGTTTACAAGCAATAGGTATTAAAACAATTACTCAGTGACCCTATCGTACTTACGCAGTGGGCCTATTTAGAAACCATATGATAGGAAACTCTATACAGAGCGATACAACAGGAGGCAATCTGATCATCAGAAAAAGTCCCCCCGTCGAACAAATGTTTCGGCCCTATACTCCTTTACACTCTTAAAAGGGGGGGGGGGGCACTTGGGTCATGACTCCCAAGTGTCTCAACCTCCTGTTGTCTTGTATCGAAAATGAACCAATGTTCATTTGCAGAGGTGACTGCACGCTCCTTAAGAAGCGAAAAACGAGACGATAATGATGGTAATGACGCTGTCACATGTCTGTCAACTATGGAGGAGCTGAATGCTGAACCAACATTGGAAGAAAGGACATCGATAGCTTGGCCTCTGGCAAAACACCAGGCAGTGAATTTTTTTATTTTCTTATTATTTAATGATGACAAATATCCCGCTCAACCTTTGATGGGTTATAATTAGGATATATATTGTTTTCAATTCCAAATAAGATGAATACTGCAGATACATGAAAGTGGCATCTTCTTCTTCAAGTACCGTGCCTAGTGGCGTAGGAGATCATGTCTCTACACAACTTCCTGTCTCCAGTACAATTTTTCAATTCTGCTGTTGACTTCTTTCCATGCCACGATGTCAAACTGTCCTATATTTGCTCTCTTTGTCTTCCCCTATCTCTTTTTTCTTCAATCTTACCGGTTGTTACGATATATATTCCGGCTTTCCTCTTCTCATAACATGCCCAAAAAAGTGGATTGCTTCTTTCTAACTTATGAAATAAGTTTTCTTTGCGCATTGGTCTCTTTCAGGACATCCTCATTACTCCTTTTGGATGTCCATGGTATTTTTAACATTCTTCTGTAAAACCACATCTCTGTGGCCTCTAGTGCCCTTCCCTATTTGTTTACTAATTGTCCATGACTCACTCCCATATGTCAGGATTGGTTCAATATAACACTGAAGAACTCTCTTTCTTACTTCCAATGACAAAGAATTGTTGCATGAAATACTCTTCATTCTATAGAATGCTGCTTTAGCCTGAGCTATTCTGCTCTTCACTTCTGAGATGCATCTTCCATCCATTGTTATTAATGTCCCCAGGTATTCGAATTTATTGACTTATTTTAAAACTGTTCCATTTACTTTGATATTGCATTCTGGGTAAGCCCTTCTCTTTGAGACGACCATTAAGTCTGTCTTTTTTGCTATTAAGGCTGAGGCCTTTATTTTCACTTTCTATCACTGTTGTATCAACCATTTCCTGCAGCCCCTTTTCACTTTTTGCTATTAAGATTGTATCATTAGCGTATCTAAAGTGGGACCTAAAGATGCAGCAATAGAGAATGCAGTCTGCGACCCATAGCTTGACTGCTTGCGTAAGGGTCAGCGAACCAGAGCTGACCAAGACCCTACTCCACCTCCACGTGGTGGTCCTGGAAACAGGCTGCATCACTGCAGTCTGACTGAGAGAGTAGGGATCGAAGAGGGAAGGCAAACCCGGTCCCAAAAAATGCGTTGCTAAAGTCGGATGTGTCGGCCGACAGGCTCAGATTTCGCAGCTCCGGTGTAAACAGACACAACGCAACCAACGTCCTTTTCAGGACGAACGAGGAAGAAGAAGAAGTACCTAAAGTTGTTTATATGACGTCCGCCAAATGATATTCCAGGCATGTCCTCTAGAGATCTTGTTATATTTTCACAGATCCGGTAACAGCACACATCCCTGCCTGACACCCTCTTTTACTTGCTGAAACGTTCCTATTTGGCTGCTGATTCTTACAGCTGCTGTTTGTTGCCAGTACATGTTCTTTATTATCCTCAAGTCTTTTCCATCAATGGTGATGCTTTCTAACACTTTGATAACTTCCTCATGTTTTAGTCAAATGCCTTAGTGTAATCTGTAAAGCACAAGTACAGATCTGTCTTCACCTCTATGGCTCTTTCTGTTAATGTTCTTATATTATGTATATATAGCATTGTTTGTGCCTTTACCTTCTACAAATCCACACTGTTCATCACTGATGTCTGGTTTAATTTTATTTCTCACTACTCTCATGATAATTCGTAATAATATTTTGGTCACATGACTCATAAGACTAATGGTGCGATGTTCTTCACATTCCATGGCTCCGGGTTTCTTTGGCAAAGCTATGAATATGGATTTTAGCAGATCATCAGGTATTTGACCACTGTTGTAGATGTCATTTAAGAGTTTTGTTATCACTTCTACTCCAAATTTTCCCAAAGCTTCCATTTCCTCTACTGATACATTTTCTGGTCCAGACGCTTTGTCTTTCTTCAATTGGCGCATGCCAGCCTCTACCTCTGCCACAAGTATTGGAGATCCTTCACAACTGTCCTGGTCGTTCAAATCTGGTCTTTCATCACCATACAGCTCCTTGGTGTATTCTGTCCACCTTTCTATCATGTTCTCATGACCCATTAACAATGTTCCTTCTTTTGATGTCAAACAACCAATGACTTTGTGTCCTTCTGCCCGTTAACTCATTTATTTGCTTGTACATAGATTGTGTGTCTTTTCGGTTCTGTACTTCAAGCTTTCTGCACTTCTGATTTAGCCATGCTTTTTCTGCTGTTTTACATTTGTTTACTATTTCCTTATTATTTTTTTTTTGTTGGATCCCGTTACACTCCCATTGAGGCATATTGGGAATATGGTGTTAGGCCCATATTTTCTCGACCATCGGCCGCCTTAACCTTCCCAGAAGTTGCTCTGGTACCCAATTGGGGATCGAACCATGGACCACTGAGCTAGGAAGCCAGCACGCTAACCACTATGCTACCGCGGCTCCCATATCCTTATTTAGACTGTCATATTCTTCGTTGTCTTGCTTCTTCTTCAGAGGTGATTTCATACAGACAGCTGTCCTTCGCAACTGTCCCACCTTGTCTTCAGTGGCACTCACCTGTTTTGTGTCACTGCTGATTATTCAGTATTCCCAGTTAACCTCTATATCTAGAGGCCATTCAACCATCCACCACTCGGTTGATGCGCCTGGTAGGAGGACAGGTTCCTTCCCCAAAACAGTAGCATCACATCTGTCAAATCATTGTAAATATGCCAAATCAAAATTACCAATTTTGCTTATATATTAAAAAAACAAACCAAATAAGCAAACAAAATCGAGTTAAAACAAAACCCCCCAAAAAAATAATACCAGGCAGCGATGGGATTCCTCCCGATTTAATCAATTGCTGTAAGGGCACGCTATAACATCCCCTGCATTTGGTGCGGTGCTAGTGCTGGGAAGAGACAACTATCCTCATGACATGCGAGATGCCAAGATTGTAACACTGTATAAAAATAAAGAAGATAGAAGTGATTGCAATATTTACAGAGACATCTCTCTTCTTAGTATTGTTGGTAAGGCTTTTGCCAGAGTCACCTTAATGCCACTACACAAGTTAGCTAAGTGCATGTATCCAGTGTCGCAGTGTGGATTCTGAGCTGCTAGATCAACAACAGACATGAACTTTTCTCTCCGCCAGCTTCAGGAAAAATCAAGAGAGCAGAAATGGCCTTTATATTTCGCCTTTATAGACCTCACAAAGGCATTTGACCTTGTTAGCAGGGATGACCTTTTCAAAATCCTCTCGAAAATAGACTGACCCGCTGTGGCTGGCTGATTATATTGATGGATAGATGGAAGAAAATGAAAGTATGAATAAGTACCAGAACAAGATAATCTCACTGAAATTTTGGCTCGAGGAAAATCTGCGGAAAATGTAAGTATAAGTTCCCCAGGAAGAAAATAGAGTGAGAATCACTGGCAGATCTATTAATAGGGATACTGGAAATTAACTGTCTCTTAGCGGGTTGAGAATCCTCTGAGTAGACTAAGAGCTAGTAGGTATCCAGGCCACCCTGTTCTCTAAGGTACTGAAATATTAGAAAGAGCTCCCATCAATTAAATGCAACTATGACGTGTGTTACCGGAGCCCGAAAGGGGAGCAAAGAATAGTAACACTGTTCCCCTGCCATGCATGTCGTAGAAAGCGACTAAGGAGGGTTGGGCATGGGGCCTGTTACCCCATCCTGTAAAAAAATTTAACCACAAAAAACTTCAACAAACATGGACAAGTCAATTAAAGAAAATAAAACACAGCCATCCAAGACAGGGGAAGGTCCTCTCACAGGGAGGCGTATGATGCAACACAGAGAAAGCCGAAAGTAGTCTGTGTTACTGACTCGTTTGGTTGATTATACTTTCTTGTTTCGGTATTTCTTTCAGGTATTACGATTTTCTTGTATTATTGTTCATTTTTCGCTCATCACTGTGGTTGTTTATTTTTTCCATCTGCTTGTATCGCTCATTTTCTGTGTTTCTCATCATCGTATGTTTTATATATATATATATATTTTTTTTTTTTTTTTTTTTTCTTAACCAGCAGCACTTGGGCTTTCAACCCTTCGGCCCAATGACATGTCATTGCGAGGCTGGGGAACCTGAGGACTTTCCTTCCAACCCGGTCAGGAGCTTCGCTCCTTCCCATCCACAGAGGGTTTATCACAGGAGCCGTTCAGGCTATTCAGTAAAATTTCCGGCCGTAAACATTTCTTCAAACGCCGACGCCCGGGTTTGAACCATGAACACCTGGTCGCCAGTACAACGCCGAAGCCATTACACCAGCGCGGCTCCCATATATATATATATATATATATATATATATATATATATATATATATATATATATATATATATATATATATATATATATATATAACTTACTTACTTAGTCGTTCCTCTTCTACCGTGAGGTGTAGAGGTTTGGAAGAGAGAGCGCCAGACTATCCCATCGGCTGTCTTCTTCCTGGCCTTGTTCCATTCTAGTCCTCGGTCCTTCAAAGATTGTCTAATGTTGTCCTCCCAGCGGACTCTGGGTCGTCCTCGGGTCTGGATCCTTGGCTCTTTGTTTCCCATGCTTGTCGTGGTATCCGATCTTCTCCCATTCTGCAGACATGGCCAAACCATCTTAATTGGGACTGTTCTACTTGGGTCTGCAGGGGGTAGGATTTAAGGCCTTGACGTATCGTCTGGTTGCGTACCATGTCTCTTCTTGTTACTTCGACCACCTTCCTCAGATACCTCATTTCTGAGGTTTGGATCTGGCTTTTATGGGTTGTAGTCATTGCCCATGACTCGCATCCGTATGTCAAGACTGGGACATAGGTGGAGCGGTATACAGCCATCTTCGTTTTCTTACCAACTGTGATAAAATTAACCGTGATACAACGTTAAAATATCTCCAAAGATAAAATGTAGGGATAAAAATAATGCGTAAGCTACTAGAAGACATGATCGCCCATGCCGCGGTTCACTACCCGCCATGGAAACTAACTTGTTAGACGTGAAGACAAAACGTTTACCCTTGGAGACGGGAGGGAACGGAGATCAAAAAGAAAAAAATATGACTGAACACGTGCTTGAAACTAGCAAGGCTAAAAAGACGCAATTGGTGGGGAAAGGAAAAAATTCACGTCCACAAGTTGACACAATGTAAAGAAATGGACAAAAGGGACCTTAGCTATTATACGCAACAGTCATTTCTTGGACGCTTTTACGATACTTAGTCCTTTTATTTGAATTCAGCGGCAAACGCATTACAGAAGATGCTCGAACATATTTAAAAAAAAAAACAACTAACCTTGAAAAGTAACTTTTTCTTAATAATAATGTTAGGAATATAAAACCTAGCTAGTCTGATAGCCCATCTTGAGCAGAGAAATAATATGCTTTCATTTATACAGACGGATAGATAATAATGAAGATATTGACAAAAGACTGTGTTGTTCATGTGGTAAAGTGGGATGTTATAAATATTTATAGGGGACTTATTGTACTGACTGAGATCAGCTGTGAAGGTATCTATATCTAATAAGAGTAGTGTATTATAGATAACCTTACTTACTGCCACATATGTATACCTCAGTCAGAATTATTCTGGAATAGTGTGATGACTACGTTATATGTCTAGGGTATGTGTATGATGAAGTGTAAGTCATAACAACAACAGACAGATAAACAATTTAATTTATTCCACCACACTTGACAACACTGTGACACTCACATACATAAAACACTCTAAGAGGATATCTTAAAGGAGTCACTGATAACTTTTCAAATAACAATATGTATTCAGTGCTGTCATGAATGTATATGAGTCCTGATTCAAATACAAAGGGAACCAGGAATCACAATCAATTTTAATTACAAGTTATATGTACAGAATTTATTAATATGATTCTTGTAGTGACATATATTATTAATGGTATCCTATGTGTGTCAGTTGTGTAGTGGTAACATGAGGTAATACTGGTTTTGTTTTGTTCAAGCTCTGTTGGTATTTGTCATCATGACTTCAATAGTTTGTTTCTATGGGAACTAGTATTGGAGATGTTCTCAGTTCCTGGTATTAAAACAATTTAATTCCCCTCTTAATTTTAGTTTATAATGTCATTTTAAGATGGGGGTACATAACGTTGAGCTCCATGGCCACACTCTCTTATCTTGAGTGTTGATTGCAGTAAAAGACTCCTCTGCTCGATGAGTTCTGGAGCCACCCCACTGGTTGCTATATGGACCAAGGAGTATGCTGTCCACCTCTGGCTTCAGCAAAGCTCTGACCAGGTGCTGCTCAATAACTTTAAGACCACGGTCCCACAATTCATGGAAATAATAATAAACAGTTTCGTTGACTGGCAATGAATATAGCACAACTCCGATCTGCCGATGTCCCAGGCTTTATTTTATAAAAAATATACACTGGTGCTCAACGCACTGCTTCTTAGTAGGTTTATTACAAGATGTGGCAATGAACAGACGCTCTGAATTGTGTATATTCGCAGCGCTACCCCATCCCACCACGTCTACACATCTTGTAATAAAAGTACCCCTTTCTCACGTTTCCCCTGACAACACAAGATAGTATTTATAGTCCGACCAATCGTGTTTAGTCTTTCATTTGTTGCGCTCCAATCAAATAGGAGTTAACATGGTAGGCTATTTCCGTAACGTAATGTTTTTTTCAAACACGTTATAAAAAAAATTTTATGAGCAGAAATGATTTCATGCTGTCAGGCACCCCCACTATTTTATTTTGGCCATAACTTGGTAATTCCAAGACTATTTGCGTAACGTTTTACATATTCTTTGTCAGCAAACCCTAAGGAACCCAAATATACGAATTTAATGTGAGCTAGGATGGCTGCGTTTTTCAAAAATGTGCATTTTCTACCACCTCCTGTTCACTTCAATCCCCATGTGGTGTCTGGGTACTGTCATGTTTTCAAACGTAAACCCATCTAATGTCATCTTTCCCAATAAGCGTTTTTCAGGATTTTAAAACCTAACTCTGGTATGGGTAGTGAATTTTATCACTGTCGATTTGAAATAAAGTTAGTGCATGTGGCCTTACACGCGTGATGGCAGCAATTGTGTATCGCGCGACGCGTGTTTTAGTGTTGCACGTGTCCCTGCTTTTCTGCCTCTCCCTTCTCGCTATCCTTTAGTCCATCTGTCTTTTAGTTACGCCGTGTATAAAATGGAATGAATGAAATATTAAATTTAGGTCATTGATCAGCTTGCGTATCTCAAGGTTTTTCCAAGAAATACAGTACACGTTTCATTGAAGAAAACGTGCAGCGACACAGTAGGCTTTTACTATCAACGTGAAAGCGTTACAATTTGCCGACGAAGTAGAAAACAAGGGGGATTTCGAGTACAGGCATTGTGACAGCACTGTTCTTTACCATTCTTCTTTCCTTTTATTAAATTTATTTGTTAGGCTTTGCATTTACGTTTTAATTTATATATGGGGATTAGAATAATTCACGACAGTTCATAACAGACGAGCGACTGCACTGTTAAAAAAATGTCACTAATTTTCAAAAATTGCGGCCTTGAGACTCAAGTGCTAAAATCTAGTTGGAATGAAAGAGAGGGGGAAATAGTGGAAAATTGTGGCTAAAAATAACTCTAGAGACCGATTCGTGTAGAAAGGCATGTAGAACCAAGCCGTGTTTTTTATGAAAAAAGCAAGTAGAGACAGACGGACCAACAGACAATAATACATACTTGACTGAGGTATGACTGAATTGACTTTTGGTAGGAGGTTTGAAATTTGAAAGGGGGAAAGTCGGTGATTGGCCACAAATAATCCTATTATCGGCGCACAGACGCGCATTTTTGCCATTCAACATAAATTGTCCAGTAGTAGACACAGTAATTCTTCAGTGGTTGTAGTTCCCCAGAAGCTAATTGCAATATTTAGAGGGACCCATACTAGAGCCAGCAGCTCAGCTGAGTTTTGCTAGAATTATAACTGTGTTCTCTATTCATATTTCTGGTAAGACTGAAAGTTTTTCTTTGTATATTTTAATATTGTTTAATGTTTCGAGTGATTTGATACTGCCATATCAAAATCTATCCCTTACAACAAGTAAGGATTCGCTCTAGATCCCCAGCCCAAGTTCAGGGTCTAGAGACAAACAAAATACATAAAAACCAGCAAGGATTATGAAGGGCGGATCAAGTGTTGAGATCAGTGGAACATATCACCTATCTTATTCAATAGCAGGAAGCTAATGAACTTATTTCAGAATATGTAGTCTTGGGGAACTAGTACTATGTGAAACCAACTTGGTAAGATGTGCTGTATGGTCAGAGAGATCTGACCCCGTCTATGTGGTGTGGTTGTGTTGTGTTGTGTGCAGAAGTGGGTGTGGTGGTGGGGTTCTGACACATGACCGGATGCTTTTGTTGCAGAAGAGTGAGTTTCTGTTTGGCACCAAAGTGGTGTCAAATGCTGTGTTGATATATACAAGTGTGGACCAGTGCAATCTAGTATTTTGTCAGAGCAGCCTTATATTGCACCCAAGCACGGAGAGGTGGGGGCCACCTGATTCCAGCACCAGAACTACTCAGTCAAGATACGTGAGCGTCTGGCCTGCTGGACCTTCACCAACTTATTTACTAACTAACACACCAACTATATTACCATCACTAGAACCCACAAAAATTTTGGGAAATAAAATGTGTATTACTCCCATCAGTGAAGGGACAATGTTTGGTAGTCATAGACAGGGAGTGATGATATCACCCCAACAGCATATCTAGAAATAAGTTCTCCTGGGACTATCTTAAGATAATTACTATTAACCAGTCATTTGAAATACATATGTACACATTTTCTATTTTATTATGACATATATTCATGCATTTCATTCATAATTTCAAAATTTTTCATATGTTCTGACCAAAATAAAACCTTGGTTCAGAACAAATAAACTTAAAGAAAATTTAATATCAAAAATTTAAACAGTTTGAGTTAGTTCAGTGTATTATAAATTTTATTAATATTAAAGGAGTGTATGTATGACATTTAAAACGTGAGTGTGGCAGGAATTAAGAGATTTAATATTCATATTTTCTCCTTACTATCGTACAACACTGTACACTCCATTTACATATGGAGAGTCTGTATACTGTCAAGCATTTCACTCGCAATTTGATTTCCCTGAGTCATATTCTTCAACCACCTCACGACAGTCTGGTTGTTATATGCTAATTCTTGTTTTGGTAATATAAAACTTTATTATGTTGTATAGCTCCATGGGCAGGTCAATTTTTAGCACAGATTCTAATGATGATGCTTGAGAGTTTTGTGCTCTCAAGTATTCCATGAGCGGTTTTCTGCGCTATTCATATTTCTTGCATGTTAGCGCATAATGTGATTTGGTGTTCTTCACCAGACATGTTCCACAGAATAGTTCTTCCACCATGAAATAGCATGTTCCTAGTTGAAGTCTAGTCACTTTTCTATTGCATGCTATTTTGGTTCTCTAGATATCTGACATGTTCGTGTCGGATCTTTTAGCAGTTTATAATCATGTCTTCCTTTTTTCGCTTTGTTTCCAATATTCTGTCCATTTCTTTGTTATTATAATTTTAATTATACTTTTGATCTATGCTGTGTGTATGTGGTTTGGGCTGCTTCTTCCTATTTTTGCTTCATTGTCAGCCACCTCGTTTCCTTCTATTCCCACGTGTAAAGATATCCATGCTAATAGTACTGTGCAACCTCTATTATTGAGATATGTACAAGGTTGCCGAATTTCTTCTGCTATGTCTGGTCGGCAACATTCATGTGCATTTCTTAGTGTCTGAAGTGCTGATAGTGAGTCGGTTAAGATTGTTAGTTTTTATTTTTTTTAAAGGGGGAGGGATCTTGTCATTAATTATTTCTAGATGCTTTTTCTATTGCCACCACTTCTCATGTGAAGACAGATGCGTTTTCGGTTATAATAAAATTTATCTTTAGCTTCCATACTGGAATATGTATTCCCATTCCTAGTTCTTCATTTTCTATTTTTTTTCCATCAGTGTATAAGTATAAGCTACACTTAGTTATTTGTTCTTTATGCTCCTTTGCTATGCTTTTGATATCACTTTTTCCTGCTTTTTTATTTATTTGTGTAAGATGAGAGTCGATGTTTGGTTTCCTGAGTTCCTATGGCGGTACCACTAGTGGTGTTATGGTAGCGTGTTCTGGTAATTTTCTAGGAGTCTATAATAAAATATCCTGTTCCTAGGTTGCAGTCTAGACAGTTTCGTATTGCGTGGCATTTTTTTGACTCTTTGGATATCTGGGATGTCCATGTTGGAGTTTTCAGCATTTGATGGGCGTGTCTACCATTTCAGGCGTTGGTTCCATTTTTTATTAAATAATATTTTTGATTAGGGTTTTCATCTCAATTTTGCCAAACCCTATGTTTGTCTGGTTGGAATAGTTTTTTTTTTTTTTTTTTTTAGCTTCCTTGTCTGCTGTGTTATCTCTTTCTATTCCCAAATGTGATGGTATGCATGCTAATAGTACTGTGCAATCTTTATTATTTACATATGTACTATTTGCAACATTTCCTCCGCTATGTCCGGTCGGCTACATTCATGTGTATTTTTAAGAGCTTGGATGGCTGTGAGTGATTCAGTTAAAATTGTTAGTTTTTTGGAAGGATTACACTAGTCAACGATTAAAATGTACCAGAAATGAAAATAGCTGATCTTAACTAATTTTGGTGTGCTGAAAACGAAAATGACATTAAAAAATGTTGATTGGCTCTAGTTTTCAAGATATATGCTACTAGTTTATTTAATTACGGTCAATTTATATATATGACGCAACTGTTGTTGGCGATTGCATACTTTTTTCTAATGACCAATAAAAATGTAACTAGAAGTTGATGATGCAATCCTACCTATGATTACATCACCTTTGTGTATAAATATCTTATCTCTGATAAAATTTTGCCATTAGTTAGTGCATTTGTCCTTATCAAAAGTATCGTAGTTAGAAATGCCTAGGATATGTGTGAACAGTGCTAATAATTTCTGTTATATATGTGGTGAGGTGACAATTCTATCACGAAAACGAAATATAACTGAAGTGATTAAAAAGGCGTACAGTTTGTATTTTGGCTGCAGAATAGGAGATCAAGATAAGAGCTGGGTGCCACACATATGCTGCAATACATGTGCAGCACATCTTAAACTGTGGTTGACTGGCAAAAGGCAAGCTATGCCTTTTGCAGTCCCAATGATTTGGAGAGAGCCCACTGATCATCTCAACAACTGTTACTTTTGTATGGTCCCTCCAATTAGGAAAGGCATATCAAACAAGAAAAAATGGACTCTGGAATATCCAAACATCCCCTCTGCAATACGTCCGGTACCACATGGCGATGACCTACCAGTTCCCAAAGTGCCAGAATCATTTTCAGCTGCTTCCACTGATGAAGAAGAGGACATTGGTGGTCCTGAACCATCAACCTCAAGCGACCCAGATTTTGAGCAAACTACATCCACTAAACCACATTTAATAACCCAAGGTGAACTGAATGATCTTGTAAGAGATCTGAATTTACCGAAGAACAAGGCGGAGCTTTTGGGTTCCAGATTGCAACAGTGGAATCTCCTGGCAGAAGATGTTACAATTTCTGTGTATAGGAACCGCCAGAAGCCGCTTATTACATTCTTTTTCAAAGAGGGTGACCTTTCTGCGTGCCACAACATTTCTGGTTTAATGGCAGCCCTCAAAATCAATTACATACCGGAAGAGTGGAGGCTTTTCATTGATTCATCCAAGACGAGTCTTAAAGCTGTTTTGTTGAATAATGGTAATGTGTTACCGTCAATTCCAGTTGGTCACGCAGTTCATATGAAAGAAACTTATGAAAACATTAAGCAGCTTTTGAAGTGTATAAACTACGATCATCATCATTGGTCACTTTGCGGTGACTTAAAAGTGGTCGCTCTTTTGCTTGGACTACAGGGTGGATACATCAAGTACTGTTGCTTTCTCTGTGAGTGGGATAGCCGTGCACGAAGTGACCATTACATCAGAAGACATTGGCCAATCAGGCAGTCATTGCAGCCTGGCAGTAAGAACGTTGAGAACCCAGCACTTGTCGACACCAGCAAGGTTTTGTTGCCACCCTTGCACATTAAGCTGGGTCTCATGAAAAACTTTGTCAAGGCAATGGAGAAAACAGATGAGGCTTTCAAACACCTCATCAGAAAATTTCCAAGACTGAGTGAAGCTAAAATAAGAGAGGGAGTATTTGTTGGACCGCAAATTCTAAAACTTCTTCATGATGACGAGTTTCTTTGCGTGTTGCATGGCAAGGAAAAAGCAGCATGGCTAGCATTTAAGTCAGTGGTGGACAATTTTCTTGGAAACAACAGATCTGATAATTACAATGAAATTGTAGAAAATCTCCTTCTGAAGTATAAGAGTCTTGGCTGCAACATGTCTTTGAAAATTCATTTTCTGGATTCTCATCTGGATTTCTTTACGTCAAACTGTGGAGCGGTCAGTGATGAGCATGGTGAACATTGCTGCTATGGAGACAAGGTATCAAGGCATTTGGAGCCCTTCAGTGCTTGCTGATTACTGTTGGACTGTGACAAGAGACACCTCATCGATTGACTACAAGAAGCAAGCGAAGAGAGCTCGAACAGCGACTGAATAATGACGGAATGGGTTCAAATGTGCCTTTTTAAAACATGATATGTGAACTTTAAATAATGTTTTTATTTTTTCTATCATTTTATGTTGAAATATCAATTAATTGAGTATGTAACCACAATTTTTATAATGCTAAAGTAGAAAGACTAGCTGTTCACCCCAGAGAATTAAACAAGCATACATTATTTGTATTACTGTAATGTAAAGTCATCATTTTTTTTAAAAACCAGAGCCAATTGGTGAATTTCATTATGATATTTGAAATCAGCATGTCAAAATCAATAAGAAATGGTATATTTAATTTCTGGTACAAATAACTTTTGAAAATTTGTTGACTAGTGTTATTTGTAACTATTTATAGTGTTTTTGTTATTGCTACCATTTCTGCCATGAAAATAGACTGTTTTCAGTCATACTAAAACTTGTTCGTAACTGCCATGATGTAATATGCACGTCTATACCAAGTTTTTCATATCCTATTTTAAATTAATCTGTATTTACTGTTAAGCTATGCCTAATTATTGGTTCTAAGTATTTCTTAACTATGTTTTTGTTATAGTTTTTTGTTTCCTGCCCTTGTATTCATTGTCTTTGCGAGATGATAGTTATAGTATGGTCTGCAACGGGCTACGAAACTCGAGACAGTTTTTTCAACATAGGGGTTACTTTCTTCTTCTTTTGCGTTCGTCCTGAAAAGAACGTTGGTTGCGTTGTGTCGCCGTTTACAGCAAAGCTGCGATATCTGCGCCTTTCGGCCCAACACATCCGACTTCGGCACGGCATTTTTTAGGACCGGGTTTGCCTTCCACTTTTGACGCATCTTAGGTTTGTTACTTTCACAATTGCCTCCAGCTGGCAGAAAATAGGAGTGAATTTGAAAGCTGCAACCAAGGTGGGGTGGGTTCAATTCTCTGCACTAGACAACAGGAGGCTGACACTCGGAAGCCATGACCTAAGTGGGCCCGCCCCCTTAGAGTGTAAAGGAGATTAAGGGGCCGAAACTCTTGATTGACAGTGGGACTCGTTCTGATGATCATATTGCCTCCTGTTGTATCGCTCTGTATAGAGTTTCCTATCATCATCATGGTCTCGAGTTTCCATGGCTGTATCTCTGGTGTATATTTGTTACTACAGTGTATAGCGTAAATTTTAGTTTGATGTTTTTCTTTTTCCTCCATACACTCTCATTCCTTTTCATATCCGATAGGGTCTAATGGGGTGTCCCAGACCGATTTATTTATAAATGATATGTGTGCTGGGATATTTTTGTCTGTTTGTACATTTGCCATGTAATTTAGTGTGCGTTCGTTTTTTCTCTAATTTCGAGGCAGTATTCCTATGACGACTATATTATTTGTAAGTTTTTACTCGGTTTACTTTGTAGGAAATTACGGTACTTCATCTCCAGCAGTTGGATATGGGAACATCATATATGAGGGTGCAAATTTTCCATTGGTGGAATTTTTGTTCAGGCACATTCAGTTACGAAACAGTATGCTAGCATTTTTGTTTAAAATCTGAATTTTCTTCATCTGAAATGGGTCTGAACTGTCTCCCATCATGCACGTGATTAGAAACCAATAAACCTAGCTGGTCCGGCTCATCAGTGCCAATAAAGATATTATGATATTAATATGCGCCTCTGTAGTTTGTTAAATCAGGTTTCTAAAGTAAGAAACCTGTAGTTGGCAGACTGGGAGATTCGGGGCTCAAACGGGGAGACCGGAAGCTCTAAAACGGGAGATCTCCTGGCGGCTAACCAGCTATTTTATTATAATAGATATAATTTGCTTATGTTAATTTGAATGCAACCCCCATTTTAAGGTGTGCACGTTTTTAATAGTTGTGTGTGTGTGCGTGTTTTGTTTCTAAACCCCATCTATTAATAGTATTATTTTTTTCTGAAATACATTCATTGTCAGTTGTGAATTTTCTTGTTCAACACGGAATAGGCAATCATTTTCTTCCTTTCTTTCCATTTATTCCTTCTTTCTTGCTTGCTTTCCTTCCTTCTTTCCTTTCATTCTTTCCTTTCATTCTTTTATTCATTCTTTCCTTTTATTCTTGTCGGTTCTATCTTTTTTTTCTGTCTGTCTTTCTTTTTGTTCTGTCTGTCCATCTTTCCTTCCTTTTATTATTTCTTTCCTTTCATTCTTATAAAGTTGTTTATTTTTTTCTTTTGGCTTTCTTTTTGTTCTTTCTTTCTTTCTTGCAATTTCATTCTTTATGAAGAGCTTCAAATCTGTACATAAGTTTCGTATTTTACTCTCTATTTTCCCCATCCTAGGACTTCCACCCCCACTCCGCCCGTTTTTGTTTCTAGGAGGTAAAACATTTTTTTATTTATTATGTACCATCAGAATACATACATGGAGATAAACAGAAAGCAGTTTACAGATGACAACCCGGTATTGTGTGACTAGTATTGGACTGAAACCCGCAAGGCACCGGGCAAAGAGGAAGAGCATTCACAACTAGAAATTAACTTCTGGAAAAAGAGATAACTGACCGAGTGTGACGGGGCCGGGGCAGTTGGGGGTTGCTGTTTATGCCGAGAGCGTTAGATGTAGATACTAGCTGGTCCGCTAGAGTTAGTGATTGCTCTCTTACAGTCTTACAGGAGTTTTCCAGGTTCTGGGACAATCCTCAAGGATGTACTGAGTTAGAGCAGATGTGTTAGTAGGGCATTATAGGTCTAAAATAGACATTCCTTTCTTCCATCCATAGGTGTGTAGCAAAGTAATTGAAAGACGACCTGCCTTTGGACTTAACGTGATTGTTTATTGATCACAACATATGTACAAGTCAACATAGCGAAACTTCATAAGATACATATTACAATTATTCTTCAGAGCATATTTCTTCCCAAAATCCTGCTGTATGGGCTTCTAACTTCACACGAACCACTCTGGTTCTACTCATAGGACATTCTTTCCTGTTCTTAATGCCATATTTGCAGGTAAGTGCATACTAGTAGTTCAATAGGGATTATTCTGCTTCTTCAGGATATAAAATAGCTATATCTCCTCCTGATATGCCATTGCTTCAGCAGAACAAATCAATCCTGCATATACATTTAAAGGAAAACCTTCAGCCATTATTTCCTTTCTAAATCTGCAACACTCATTCGATCTCGACATGTCAAATAATGTAGAGTAATTAGTGGTGACTACTTACAGACTTCGAATATAGAATTCAAATACACAAAAATGCACATTGAAGAGAACATGCTATCATCCTCGGAATTTCTAATTTTTCAAATTGAATAAACTTGTATGCAGTAAACCACTGCGTTATGATCACAAACTTGCTTGTCTTCCTAGCTAGACGCGTCCCTTTCAACTCTACTAGGTCGCTGGTAAAATCGCGTCTGTTCTACATTTCCTGAGCTCACGATTGGGTAAAAATCACGTGACTAACGCGACTCTATCCTAATTAAAATTTAATCTGTTTCTAGGAAAGTAGAAATTTATATGCTAATCTGGGTTCCTTCGTTTTTTTAGTGGAATATAGTCTGTATCCGAAGAAATCACGGTATACCCGGCTACATACAGATCCCGGGGCCCTGCAAATGTATCCCGTAGGGAGACATTTGTATACTATCAATATCCCAATTATCCTAAAAATTTTCTAAGTAAAAAAATTTTTCAGAAAAATTTAAAGTCCAAAAAATGTTCTAAGTCTAAAAAACGTTTCGAAAAAATTTTACCTAATTCCTACACTGGGGTCCTATGTCTATATGAGATCAACTTCTATATAAAAACTTAGTGATGGACATCAACTTCAAAAAAAAAAAAATTTAAACTATCCAGCATTTACAACATTTTTCATCAAATTTTTAAATTGGCAACACTGGCCAATAAAATCTTCAAAACATTTATAAGGTCATCACCCAAAAAAATGTGACAAGTGGCAACACTGGGAAATATGAGCAATAGTATATCATATTTGCATAACTTAATCATAAACTAAATGCATGTTGACAACATATTATTAGTCATTGTGGGGAGCAAGGTGCAATATCATTTCTGTTTCTATCATTGGTTCCATATCCCAAGGCTTCAAGTACTCTAAAAATGTTGAAGTTATTTTCTTCCTGATGTTTCATAATCATGGGTGTAATTTATTTATTCTTTTGATTCCAAGTATTTTTACAGTTTATTCATAGAGATTTTGAAGGTGTCCACATCCTTATTGTCATGTTGATCTTACAGTTTATCCTTCCTTGGTTATCCATCATGTTTTCTTTTCCAGTAAATGACCTGGGTGGTCATTGTTATTATAAAAAAAATTTCTAGTCATATGGGTGAAGACTTCTAAATTATAATGTAACAAGAAAATTTCTAGTCATATGGGTGAAGACTTCTAAATTATAATGTAACCATTAACATGTAATCATATTGTTCACAATAAAAGCATTAAAACCTCATAGCTTATCCTTATTTAATTGTGTCTGAATGTTTCCTGTATTTGACATTTTCCAAATGGTAGGTGTATAAATTCGTTCCAAGTCCATCATTGTAGAGAATGTTCTATATATTTTTTTTCTCAAAATATGATGTTTGTCTCAAATATCCACACAGGTAATAGGTCTGGTAATGATCCTGTCCATTTATGATTCAGTCATTTCTAATTGTTTGAAATCCTTCTTTTTCTTTATGGCGTACAAAATTCCATGCTATGGGGATCCTGTCTAGTTCTCCTGTTATAACTAGAAATACATCCTTAGTGAACCTTATGAGCTGTATATGTCACAATTTTTTTTTTACAACACATCATATCATCAATCATATATATAACCATCAACTCGAATGTCTCAATTCTGTAACAGTATAAATAAAACATATTATACATAATATTTTCATGTTCAACACCAGTTCTGCCTTCGCAGGTCAAAGGTTTTTCAGAACTCTATGGTGTTTATAACATCTGCTGCTACAGCCAGATGATCAATTTATTTTCATAATAATTTTAGTTACTTATTGTTATGGGGCATGAGGGTACATGTATTCCCATGGTAATCCGTGATTCAGCAATATGGATGTCCAATCTAGGTACTCTTTTATAATATTATATCTATCCATTGTATATGGATCCATGACACGTCAGTCCGTGGGGTTACATTGTTCTTGGTCCATGTATCATAAGGGCGATCCAATCTCAGTATTGTCACAATGTTTCAATCATATTCCAATCCTCTGGTTTGTTTTATTATTTAGTTTAAAATACCATAAGCATTACAATATAATCATCGGCAAGCCATATTCATGTGCTATATTAATCAGGTTCACAATATAAGGCAAGTGGCAAAAATATCAAAAATTTTCTTTTCTCCCAAAATATGGAGATATTAACAATCTCTTGTCTCTTATTTATAATATGATCATTTTATTCCATTATTATTATTGTGTCTATAACCTCTGCGGTTTTATGGGATATGTATACTCCATTTGCATATCCTTTGTCCATGGGTGATCCAAATCTCATATAGTTCCATTATTTTCTGGGTGCATCAGCATTCAATCTTTTTTTTTTTTCTCATTTAATCTCCATTGTGTCCTTAACACTTTTTGTTCCATAGGATTATCATATTTCATTTGTGTCTCCTGTCCAATAATGATCCATATATTTATGGTTCTCATATGCAGCAATGATATTCCTCCGATTTGTTCTATGTTCATAGAACCCAGAAAATTTCAATTATTTTCTCTGTTATTTCATAACAACCTCAAATTATTCATTTTCCCATTTCAATGTGGGCATAAGTGCATAAACCGCACAACAAAAACATTAGTTGTGTCAACATAAAATTTCACCATAATAGAAGATGGCATCTTCATCATCACAAAACAGTTGCTTCTTCCTTAAATAGGACATCAGTGGTATCATCCGGTAATGGGGTATTCAATGTGGGGTCAGCATATACAAATGCTATAGAAGGGTATTTCATTTGCTAAGTCAGCATGTGCAAATGTCATTTCTTTAACATGGGGCAAAGGCATCATCAACAAATAGTTGCAATTTGTTCAATCTGGGGTTAGCATATACAAATGCTCTCAAAGGATTTTTTTCATTTGCAAAAATCAGCATGCGCAAATGTCATTTGGGGTACTTGTCATAGGCAGTATCAACGAAATACTGCTGGAGTGTCAGAGATCATGCTGGTGGGGGTATGACTGGTAATGGGCAGTAGGAGTAAAAACTAATTTCTCACTCTGATATGGTGATTTATTTTCTCTTGTTCTTTTCTGTTATGTCGGCTGCTAACATCAGGGCAGTCAATGTTTTACAATATTGGCTTATCATCATATCATCAAAATGTGTGAGGGTGGCATATAAACAGATAACACATTCTATAAAAACATTCCAAATGTGTTCTCTTCTCATTTTTCTTTTATGTCTTGTCTCTTTTCATTTTTTTTTCTTTTATATCTTTTCTCTTTGATTTCTTTTCTTTGCATTTTCTGTTTTGTTCATCTTTTCTGGTTTGCAATTTTTTTTCTTTTCAATTTATCAAAATTTCAATTCTTTTCTGTCAATGTATCACAATTTCAGGAAAATGACAATAAACAATTCTCTAAACACTAGAGATACTACCAATTCTAAACAATAGGGCTGCAAGCAATAGTTAAGGTCAGAAAAGAATTTACATAGTAGTGACTGCTGTCAATAAGGAGTGAGGAGATGATACTGTAAGTTCTTGAAAGATAGGGGAAAATTTAAGATCTCCTGATTACAACATTATTGTAATTCGAAGGGATGGAAAGTGATTTGGATAGAAAAACTCATGTCTAGAATGTCATCTCAAAATAGTGGAAAGAAAAATAGTAAGTTAAGGAGGTGTGATAGTGGAGTGAGGAAAATCTTACAATAGCGAGTTAAAGGTTGGATATACAATTTCTTTTGCAACGTAAACAAATTTTTGTGAACATGCTAAGATAAATAAATCCTGTGGAGAAAAATAGGACAGCATGCCCTAATAATTACAGATGTCATAGTGGTGTCAGTGTGATGGATCTTTTAAGATAATTGGGAACAAAGATATTAGTATCAGGTAAGAAGAAAATTACTCGTGCAAGGGTGCTTGCATGAAGATGCACGGACAATGAATCACTGGGCTCTGGAACTGTAAGGACAAGAAGTCTAGTGAATGAAGCGTGGAATATGATCAGTTATAAAAGTATAGATCAATGTTACAACAGAATCAGTGGGGCACATGTGCTATAAGTTAGGTTGTGTAAGTCAACATCAAAAACTGTCTGACTAATAAGTGTGTCTGTAAACAAGGAACATTGTATCTTTTGTGTCATCTTTATTTCACAAAACCATAAAATGTCTAACTAAAATCATCTGTGGGCTGTTCTTGAGTGTTCGCTAGTCATCAGCAGCGGTATGGCTGGGAAAAACTTTCTGGCATTAAGTCATCTAGAACTGTCAAATTGAACATAGTCTGAAAATAGAGTACATTTAAAAACGTTAGTACATAATATTCACATCAGCGTTGACCGTACATGGGATGGCATGTACATGAAGACACGAGGGGCGTGTTTTAGGAACCGTCCCAGCCCCAGCGAGCTATAGCTGACCTCCTCATAGCCTCTGTCCGCTGGTTGATTTTTTTCTGCAATTCCAGCACTGCCATAAGGAAGGTCGAACTAGGATCATCCTGTGTGGTGGTGGGTGCAATACTGGGTATGGCGTTGTTGACAGTGGGCATAGTACTGGAGATGGCGTTGTTGACAGGGTTGACAGTGGGTACAGTACTGGAGATGGTTTTGTTGACGTTGAGAGGTTGATGGGCAACTGAAGAAAACGTCAATGGTTGTACTGTAGCTGGAGGTGACATGACATTGACTGATTGTTGGGGCGCAGAGGAAATCAGTGATGATGGCAATGTAGCCTGGGAATGTGTGGCTGGAGGTGACATGACTGGCAGTTGTGGCAGTTCTACAAATGTAGCCACAGGAGGCGATTCGTGAGGCTCAGGAAAAAACGATTGAACTGTGGTGTGAACTTGTACTGGTGGGATGCTGAATATTGACTCGATACCACTATCTGAGTCTGATACACAGGACATTGTGTCGTCATCATGTACGTTGGAGTCTGGTACTAATAAGGTGCTATCTGCATCACTGGTACTGGCTGTGTCTGGTAAATCAATGTCTGTTTCTCGTTCATATACTTCCACCATTTCTCTGTCATTTTGTTCGTTGGGGTCTGACAAAACTGCACTGGGGTCGAAACTGTTTCTCATTTCTTGTTGCGTTTTGTCTTCACAAGGATTGGTGATATATGGTTCAACAAACTGCTTGGGGATCGTTTCTTCAGGATCTGATTGTTCAGGGTGATCAGCTGTGTTCCTGTTGTATAGCAGTGGTTGTTCTTCACTAGTATTCCAGTCTGAACTGGGAGGGGGGTATGTATCGACTGACGAATGGTCACTGCGGTAGTACGTTTGGGTGTGGATAAACGTTGACTTGGTATTGTCAGTTTGTGTTGCTACACAAACCATCGTTGTTTTGGCACAAATTAACTTGGTTTTATTTGTTGTTGGTACTTGTTTTGTTGGCCTGGGTTGAGTATTCCAAGGAGTTGATTGTGCTAAATTTACTTGTTGGTATGTCTTGGCTGTCTTTCCTGGTGTTATGGGACCGATGTGTGCTCTCCATCCGTCTGCTGTTAGGAGGCAAACTTGTCCGTTCCTAGATGTTATGTTACGAAACTCCCAAATTTTTCTTGTTTTGACTTCATTTATGAAATTTCGTAGTCATTCTTTGAGCTCGTTTATTCAATGTGTTCCAGTGTTTGTTAGCTGCTGTCGTGCGCCTTGACGTGCTGTCATTATACCTGATCGATGATAGTATACATGGTCTGCTTTCTGTTTCTCTGTGGCGATAATATGGAGGTGTTTGTCTCATGGGGGCATGGGATTTTGTGTGCTGGGGATTCGAACGGGGAACAGCGTGGATCGGATACCTCCGTTTCTGCCATGTGTTATGTGGTTTTTCGTATGTCCGGTAATCAATAAATCGTCTATCTCTGTCAAGCTGAGGACTACTTTTACGTTGATATATGTTGTTTCTACTGTAAACACTGTAACTTCGCCTATCCGCGTATGTTACTTTACGATGGGTTGAACAACTGTCATCATCTTCATCTGGGATGTAGGATTTTCTGTTTCCTTCATGTGAAGGGTTTTCACTTCGTCTGTGTACGTGTTTAGAGGTATAGCAGCCTCCCGTTGTAGAGTTGTACAACATTTCTTCCTTTTCAGTAGAACATGCATTAGGTTTCTGTAGGTCTACAGCATAATAGCTTCCAGTATGCGAGCCATATACATATTTATATGGGGCAGTGGGATGTGCGTCTACTTTTGGATAACTTCCTGGCAGACAATATTCATTTCTTTTGTTTAAATTGGGCGGGTGGCGCGGAACGTATTTGTTATGCATTGTCCAGGTATTTTCATGGGTAAAACGATAGCTGTATGGGCTGGCCTGCCTATACCCTTGTTGTCGATGCATTTTCCAGTCTTATTTATTCCTTGTTAATCGTGGTTTCCTTATGCACTGGGGTTGATTATAGTGGTATGATAATCTCCGCTTATCTGCTTATTTGCTCCATCATCTTTTATTGCTCTTTATAGAGGACTGGCACGGGCACCAAATATAGCAATGTATGTTTCCAAACCTTCATTTTGCCCCGAGTTGCTGGAAATGTTCCATTAATTGGTCCATCTTTCGTTAACGCTTCTGCTCTTTATTTTTTGTTAGAGGACTGGTCACTAGGCAACATATAGAATTGTGTTTTCCTGCTCAATACCTTTTTAATGAGGACTGGCACGGGCACCATATATAGAAATCCTGCTGTATAGGCTTCTAACTTCACACGAACCACTCTGGTTCTACTCATAGGACATTCTTTCCTGTTCTTAATGCCACATTTGCAGGTAAGTGCATACTAGTAGTTCAATAGGGATTACTCTGCTTCTTCAGGATATAAAATAGCTATATCTCTTCCTGATATGCCATTGCTTCAGCAGAACAAATCAATCTTGCATATACATTTAAAGGAAAACCTTCAGCCATTATTTCCTTTCTAAATCTGCAACACTCATTCGATCTCGACATGTCAATTAATGTAGAGTAATTAGTGGTGACTACTTACAGACTTCGAATATAGAATTCAAATACACAAAAATGCACATTGAAGAGAACATGCTATCATCCTCGGAATTGCTAATTCTTCATATTGAATAAACTTGTATGCAGTAAACCACTGCGTTATGAGCACAAACTTGCTTGTCTTCCTAGCTAGACGCGTCCCTTTCAACTGACTAGGCCGCTGGTGAAATCGCGTCTGTTCTACACTTCCTGAGCTCACGATTGGGTAAAAATCACGTGACTAACGCGACTCTATCCTAATTAAAATTTAA
This sequence comes from Oreohelix idahoensis, assembly GCA_024509875.1. Classification (NCBI taxonomy): domain Eukaryota; kingdom Metazoa; phylum Mollusca; class Gastropoda; order Stylommatophora; family Oreohelicidae; genus Oreohelix; species Oreohelix idahoensis. Next base: position 1,284 of record JAMPIV010005224.1, on the reverse strand, counting down.
TCTGTTTCTAGGAAAGTAGAAATTTATATGCTAATCTGGGTTCCTTCGTCTTTAGTGGAATATAGTCTGTATCCGAAGAAATCACGGTATACCCGGCTACACGAGGGACTAGACTCATAGATAGCTGCAGCTAAACCCACGTAGGCCTAATTGCTGAACGAAATTAACAGACATAGAGAGAGACAAAAGAACACGTGGAGAAGACAGCTGGTGACATATATGAAGGGGAAGATGAAGACATGGTAAAACGTTGAGCTGATGGCACAAGATAGGACGACGGTATAAGTTTGTTGAAGGCCTATGCTCCTCATGTTTCTACTCCATTCTTTAATGTTGGCTGCATTTTCTTCATGTCTATCTAGACCAATGCATCTTAACAAGGGGTGCATGCACCTCCAGGGGGTACAAGACTTACCTTCGAGGGGTGCGAGACATTCCAGATATGTTATAACGCGAATCATCATAAACAATATATAATACACAGAACTCAAAAGTATTTGTACACAATAGAACATCGACAACCTGAATTAGATACAAAATCTTAGTCACATTCTGTAAATAACATTTTCTCAAAATAAACTTTTATCCCTTTTTAGTATTTCGGGGGGGGGGGGGGGGGGGGCAAAGTCTTTTACAGACAGGGGGTATGATGTGTTGGTGTTGTGGGTAGTGGGTTTCCCCCTTGCTTCACCCTAGGCCTAGTGAATTCTTGTTCATGAAAGGAGCGACCATTGCGGTGTCAGTCTCTTGGCCTAGCAAAACCTCTCATACCCCAAGATCGTTGTGCGTGGTGAAGAGCCACACCCTCCTCGAGGTAGTCCTGGTAACTGAGGGTGCGAATCCTCAGGCTAAACACAACGGATCTAGAGGAGCAAACCTCGATAATAAAACCGGTGCACTACACCGTACACGCCCTCTGTGGGTGGGAAGGAGCCAGATGGATACTGAACAAGTCTTAGGAGTGGGAACGAGTGTGGACTGCTTCCTGAAGATCGGAACCCATCGTACAGGCACAGAGACTCAGGACGTGACGATCCTATTGTCTTCAACTCTTGGTCACATGCCTAGAGCCTCGGAGAACTCGGCGTAACCAGCAGGCAATTTGGTGGCGGGGAATGAGCACTGTGAGCCCTACCTTGGCTACGTATCTCAAGGAGATGCAGAAACACCCCCTTTATCTCCCCCAGAGCTGACACAGTACACTTCTGGCTTCTACCCGGGGTGGTAGGAAATCCACAGGCACCCCAGCATCACAATGCCATGAAGATGACAAAGTTGGAATTT